>JASDQU010884818.1:0-17163 GCA_032191745.1 Picea mariana
TTCTATTAATTAGTGAAATGTACAAAGACTGTAAAAATACAGAGTGAAATACTCGCTAGAATGGTGGCATCTTATCTCCGAGAAGAGATGTGACAGCTACTCACATTCGCAAGAAGATGATAATTAAAATGAGGCTCCAAGGCCTTTTTATAATAAAGAAAATCCAAAACCCTAACCCCAGAAGATGAAAATCCAACAATTTTGTGGACCCCATTTTAGGTAGTTTGGTGTATCAACTTCCCGGGGGCGTAACTTTGGCATACGATATCCGTTTGTGGTGAATGATAGCTCGTTGGAAATATCTATCTGAGGACTACACATGTTTCCATAGACTCTAATTCTAACTACAATTTGATTGTGGTGAGCCCTAAAAATGTTGTATAGGGCCTCAAAATGACCCCGGAAGTTCGGGACTCGAAAACTAGAAAAACAATTGCCAAGGTAGAAGACTATTTTTCAAGCTAGTGGAGGTGGGTGGCCACCGATATCCACTTGGATCAATCCTCCCTCCTTAGGAATCAATGTTCTCCATTGCATTGAGCTCGTAGGGGGAAGCGGGAAGCGTTTACTGAACCTGAACCTTGGTGAGCTTCTTGCCTTGTTGGAGAATTTGTGTTGCTTAGTTTGTTGAAGGCTGTCACAAACCTGTTGTTGAAGGGGTTGTGTCTATTCAACTAGTCGAGATACATGAGATGATTGTGTGTAGAAGGAATATTTGTTCTTTTATTCAACCTTTTCGACTTTCTTCTGTTGGATAGAAGGTGCTTGGGTCGAGGCTGTAGTAGTTGCAGTGTCCTTCTCTTCCCCTTTTGAACAGATAGTGAAGAAGCTGAATTTTGTAGTATGAGATACTACCTTGTGACACTGTTTAGGTGGGACAATAGTTGGAACTACATCTGATATTATGTAGAGATGACCCCCCAGAGTAACAATGACACTACGGGGTCGAGACTCATAAACAACATGGTGCTTCCACATATATGGTTGGCCCAAGAGAAAATCACAAACATCCAGTGGGGAAACATCACATAATACCTCATCCATGAATGGTTGGATGTCATATGAAAATCGACACTGCTGGTTGACATGAAGATATCATCCCTGGAGAAGCCACCCAATGTTGTATGGTTTTGGGTGTAGTGGTGTCAACAATATCAACTATTTGACGACCTATTTCTAGATGAGGTTCTTTTGGATTCTGCTATCAACAATAAAATGCAACGGGGTCCCCTTCACCCACATCTATGAATGAAAAAGGCGATCCCCCTCTTTAAGATCTGTTTCTTCTTCTGGTTGAATTGTTGCGGTCACAAAAATAGCAGTGGGGTCTGCATCAATGATCTGTCTCATACTAATATTTTTTGAGTTAGATTCCAAATCAGGGTTTGTTTCCTTGTATTTGATCTCGACCACCAATGACTATTTTGAGTGACATTCATCGGTGTTGTGTTAGGGGATTTTGTGGAAATCACACCATTTTCTAATGTCCTTCTTCACCTTTCCATTACCCTTCTTTTCCTATGGATTGGAATATTTCTCTAAAGGCTATTTGTTAGGGCCATATTTTTTATACTTTGGTTGTTGCAGATTTGTAGACCAGAACTCCCGCTTGTTCCAATGCTTAAATTCCTGCTCAATTTTCGCAACATATCAATAAGAAACACCAAGTGATGAGATGTCTAGAAAATCCATTTCAGTTTGGATGTATCTGTGTGGATCCCCATGATATTTCAGAACCAAATGTCGCTCAGACTCTTTGATACCCAGTTTGGTGCACAAGGTATGAAAGGTATTGGTGAAATCTAAAACTTCTTGGCCCCTCTCTTGACACAGTGTGGTCCATCTCATGTACTAGTATTCATAGTTGCCAACATGGTAATATTGTTCCTTGACCGCATCCACAAAAAAATTCCAAGTGGGCTTGGCCCCATATATTCTAGACTCCTCTATGGAACTTTTCTCCCAGTAAGTTTCCCATCAATGCTTGACATGGGGGAGAGCCTTAAGGAGTGCAAAGGTTATCTTTTCCCAGTCGGAAAAATTGTGAACATAGAAATATCCTTCTAGCAGATTTAATCATTTGTCTAGGGCATCTGCATCTATATGTCCTTCAAATATGGGAATATCAAAATTAAATTGTACCTTGAAATGAGAGGTGTCTCCAAATTGGATTTTCTTTATGAATACATGCATGTTGTTATCGACAAGCATAGAAGGATGTGGGAAAAAATCTCCATCATTTCGTCCCTCTGTCATGTGAGAGCTTGCTCACACAACAGATTAATAGAATATTTTTCTCCATCATTTTTCTTTTCTTCCTCCATGGGGGTTTTCTTGGGTGTGCAAGAGTGATTTTCCTCAAGAGAGACATGCTCGAGACCCAACTTGCTATACTTGAACCTTGTCGAGGACATGCACTAAAAAACGATCAAGAGAAACCTGCTCTAACACCAATGATCCAGATTATTTTCGGCACGAAATGAGAGTGGAAATATAATAAATAAATATATATAGATATCTCGTATACACAATAATATAACAAAAATATATCAAAGATGCAACCATAAACATAAAGATACAATAATACACAATTTCTATTAATGAGCGAAATGTACAAAGACTGTAAAAATACAGAGTGAAAGACTCGCTAGAATGGTGATAGCTTACCTATGAGAAGAGACGTGATGACTACTCGCATTCGCAAGAATATGATAGTTACAATGAGGCTCCAAGGCTTTTTTAACATAAATAAAATCCAAAACACTAACCCTGAAAGATGAAAAGCCAACAGTTGTGTGGACCATGTTTTGGGTAGTTTGGTGTATCAACTTCCTGATGGCGTAACTTTGGCATACGATCTTCGTTTAGGGCGCACGATAGATCGTTGGAAAAGTCTATCTGAGAACTACACATGTTTCCATTAGAATATGACTTGGCCTACAATATAACTATGGAGATCCCTAAAAATGCTATTTAGGGCCTCAAAACGACCCTAGAAGTTTGGGACCCAAAAACTAGAAAAAGAATTGCCAAGGTGGAAGATTTTTTTCGAGCTAGTGGAATAGGTGGGTGGCCACCAATATCCACCTGGATCAACATAAAATTTTGAGAAACTTGGAAACATCTTCATTCTGACTTATTTTTTCAAAAACGAAGAAATTAATGCTTGATTAAGGATATTAAGATTGACATGAGGCTCTCTTAGTATGAAAATGCATGGATATGATCTAGTGGGGCCCCTATAGTTCTTTATGTGGTTCCAGAACATGAAAGTGGAAATGAATCAACATTTTATTGATCATTGGGGTGCAAATCCTTACACTCTACACTAAGACCCTTTGGCTAATGCCCCTTCTAGAGCTGTCCAATCCCACCCTCCACATTATAACGACCTTTTCAAGGCTTTTTCCTTAGCCAATCCTTAGACTTCCAAATATTTTTGAATTTAGAATCACCACCTCTCCACAAGGCTTATAATATAGGTTTTAAACTCGATCTCAAGGGTTCTTGAGCACACTATCAATTAGCGAAATACAAACTTATACATTTTGAATCTTCATGTATCCATTTATATGAAACCTCTCTAATGGGAGGATTCTGGTCCTTAAAATATTTGAAGTAAAGATGAGGAAACATGATCATTATTAGTTTCTCTCATATTAATTAGTTTTCCTAAGGATTTCTCCTTTGAGGCCAACTTGATAAGTTTCTTGTTGTCCTCTTTCAGTCACCCAAACCTTCTTTTTCTAAACCATGTCTTCATTTAGTTCTTAAAGCATATTTAGTGAAAAATATTCCATTGCAGGTAGAACCTATTCTTCCTCTTCCCCATTCAACATGGAGAGTTGTAACTATTTCAAGTTATACATATTAATCACTGAAGACATTCTCATATAAGGAGGTAGGTTCAATTTAAACAATGATCACTAACTTTCTCAGTAATCTAAAAATGTCCATATGTTAAAGGCTTCAACTTATTGGATGTCCCTTATTGGAATTCTTTGTGAGATAAAGCCACACTCTATCTCCAACATAATTTGTGATTTTCTTTATTATGTGTTGATTTTTGTAACATCAGACATGTACTTCTAGACATGCCTAAGTGTCTAGATGTGTGGAAGGTGTCTGAATCCTTCTACCTTGTTAATTTACTTTAATTAAAGGAATTATTAAAGTAAAGAGATGTTATTAATTAGTTGAGTTTATTTCAAGAAATGATAAAGTTCTTAGCATTAGTGAATTAAATATTATCCATTGATCTCAAGTGAGGTGAGATTTAATCTCAACTGTCAATCACTTTGGAGAATATGGTTAGGTCATAACTCAATATTATAAAATAAATGCTAGGGTAAAGGAGGAGATACTTTGGAGAAAAAATGACTTTTTCTTAAGGGTTGGATCATGAAGGACTGTGATTCAAGGAGATATTGGATAGGTGGAGAAGGATTATCATCTAAATATCAATACAAGTTAGGGAGAAGAGAGAAACGGGGCAACCACAAGGACTTCTAGTATATTGGAGTCACAAAAACAAGGTCACATCGTACAGATTTTTTATACAGTATGGTAATGCGTGTGTACGTGGGTTTCAGTGGATATAGGTGTGTATACAAGGGTTTTCTTAAGTAAATTCATGTACACCTCAAAAAGTGTAAAAGTATAGGGTTGCACAATAGTGCAAGAGTTTCTAGGGTTTGCAGGTGTTGTCTAAAGTTTTTTGTATTTCTCAGTGGGACATTTTCCTAGTAAAGGAGCCCTTCTAAGATTTGAAGTTATTTGAATGATAAGCTTAGTTGATGGGTATAATATCTTTGTGCATTGTGTATGAGATTTGGTTTCTACTATTTCCTCCGCTATTCATTTCATTTGATTATTCCAACACGTGTGCTTTGTATTGTGAGTTGCTAATTTGATTTATAGCAATGAAATCACTAGTAAGCAATATACCTAGGTGTCAAGATTAGAAAATAAAAATTATGGTCATGCCTGCATGTTGGCCCTTGACCAAGTTTTCAGGAACACTTGGTCATATTTGACCATTTTTGGGACTTCGACAGCCTGTCGAAGATGAAACGCAAAGTGAAGTGGATATTGTGGAAGCTAGACCCCCTTTTGGGTCCTTTTTGGGTTTTTGGGAATATGTAATGGGAAAGGGATGTTGGCCCGTGGGTTTACCCATGCTTAGGCCCACTTTTGTAATTTATAAATAGATATCTAGGAAATGTAAGTAGTAGAGAAGATTAGCCAAGGGCTTAGTGCTAGAATTGATCTATGTGATTGAATTGCAGAGCTGAGTGCAAGTGTTGTAAGTGTTGAATGCATAGATTGTAAGGAGGCTTTGTGCTAGATCTACTATAGGAAGAAGGATCTGGCGAGGTGCGCGCAGATCTCCTGTCCTATGCGAAGTAGGATTTTGATATCTCTGTGATGTAACCGGATTGACGGAAGCTAATAAAGAAGAAGATTTGGTGGACGTAGCCCCAGGGTGGGGGTAAACCACGTAAATACTGTGTGTTGTGTTTTGTGCTTATTATTAGATGTTTTGTATTGCTAAGTACTTAGATGTTATTAGATAGACTTTCTTATGCTTAGTGATAGATATGTATATGAATGCTAAATCCAATTTGTATGAATCTGCTAAGTTCTTGGTCTATCCGATCTGATTTGTCTTATTGTTGCTAAGTTCTAAAATAACCTAGACCTAAGTGAATGTTGTGATGATCTGTTATGTCAGCGGAGTAGATCTAAGTGGAATATTGATGAATGATCTATGCTAAGTGCTTGCTAAGTGTTGTAATCGCATACCCGTGTCTCATCGAAGGTTGCAGACACCTAAGTCTTGCAACCACCCCTGCCTCTACCTCAAGTGAGACTTCATATGCTTCGCAGGTGTTGCCAAAAGGGTCGATATTTAGGGTTTTGTTGGTGCGTTGTTGTGGCGTTGAACCCTAGGTCTGCCCCTGTGCCAACAAATGGTTCCATTGTCGGGACTGAAACTATGATTGTTGGGAACTAAGGGAAAAGAAGCTTTGTGCAAAGATTCATCCTGAAACTGTGGAAGATCTGTGCGTGGATCTATGACCTAGTGCACAGTATTTTACTTGATCTGAAAAGAGAAGGTCATATCTAAAGAAAAGAAGCAAGATCTAAACGCTTTGTGCTCTAAGAAAAGTAAAAGTGGAAGTTTCTGAAGAAAAGAGGTAAGATCTGTAAGCTCAGTGCTCTGATAAAGGTAAGAATAGTTAAAAAAAAATTAGATCCGAAAGCTTTGTGCTCTGTAAAAGTAAGATAAGTGAAAAAAAAAATTCTAGAGAATGGATCTAGGTATGTTTGATAGACTCTATCCTAGCTTGAAAACTAGGGCATTAATAGATGAACGAAAGTTTGACATGAATAGATCTGATAGATATGTTATACCTATGCATAGAAAGAATGTTTGGACTAACAAATGGATGCAGAATCCTAGAAAGAATTTTTTGCAGGCTAGCTACCATGATCCTGGTGCAGAAGAAGTTGGGGATCATTTAAGAGAAAGAGTGGATTAACCCTATGTTACAGTTGCAAAAGACCGGGACATTTTTCTAAGGAATGCCCTGGTGGGAGATCTAGTTGTCTCTATTGCAAATCCTTGGACCATGAAGTATTGGATTTCCCTAGAATGATTGTTAAGATTGAAGGCATGAATCTGAATGAAGAAAACCCTAAGGTAGATCCAAAAATAACAGGACCCAAGAGAGAATCAGAAAAGATATTACTACAGATGAAAGACACCTTGAATGACCACTGCCATGTTAGATTATCAGAGGTCTTTAAGGAAAAAGAATGCATCGAGGTAAGAATAGGAGACTTCGACATTGATTATGTTCTGGATGAGGAAACACAGGTGAATGTTATGACAGAGAGAACTTGAGAAGCTATAGGAAGGATTTCTATGATCCCTTCACTAAGAGAAATAGGGTTATTCAGAGGGAAACTGGTAAACCTATGTGGAAGGCTCACTCAGATATCTATGAATGTCAATGGAACTTCGATAGAGGAAGATTTTGAGATTATCAAATTTATTGAGGACAACGCCTCATTTACTATGTTAATTGGAAAACCTTGGATTGAAAGAGATAAAGCCAGGAAGAAGGAAGAAGAAAAGGTTTTAGAACAACAGATACAAGAGTTAAAAGATTTAATGACCAGAAGGATCGCACAGTTGATTGAGGAACATGAGAACAAATCAAAGCTATTTGACACTGGAAGCCCAGATGTCAAAGCTGCAAAATCATTAGGGGACTCGTAGAGGATTGGAGTATCTGTATCAGATATAGACGAAGTAGTACCCCTGAGTATTGGGAGAGAACCTCAGCAACACGAAGTGACTATGACCAAGAAAAATAAGAATCAAAATGGAAAAAGAACTACTGAGGCAAAGCTCACGAGGAAGAAGGCTTGGAAGCTAAGTAAAAAGAAAGATAAGATCAACAGGATACAAAGGGTTTTAGAGGGAACCTCTCAGAAAGAAACTTTGAAAAATTGGAGCTTCGTTGGGATGTCAGAACAGCGACATGGGTCACTTCGCCATGGAGAAGCAATATAGCCGTTGAGGCTGATATATCCGTTCGACTGCCGCTTCGAATGCATCGGAAAGCATTGATGGCTCATCACTAGACCGTTAGACCACACCATAATGGACAGAACAAGAGTTAATGAAGCCCCATATCCATTACAAACAATCCGTTACAGAGTTACTTACTTATTCCATCGCGCCATGCATGGAAGACACTTTTTCTAATTGTGAATTTGAGTCCGCAGACTACATGAATTGTGAACAGTGATTACTCCACACTTACTCTCTACCTTATTACAGTACCTACATTACTTTGAGAGCCTGAGATATTGATCCTAAGCATATATGTCCGACGAATTTAGCACAACTGAAGAATCTGCAAGAGAGGTACTCGCTAGCCTCAGAGCCAAAAGAGTCATGTCGGAGAGAGGATTGTCTACAGGTTTATAGACATCATCAACGAGAGGAGTGCAAGCCTCCCAGTCGACTGCTTGAGTAGGAACATCCTGAGTCGACGCAGAAATAAGAACCAAACATAAATACGATATGGCCAATGCGAAGTTGGTTCCATCCATCCTACCTACTTACATACCACCTTTGCGCGGTGCGATCAACAAAGAGAGTGTGCATAGAGACTTTGAGTACACTCTAGTCACTGTGTACCTGTCGAAAAGGGTACGCATGGTCCATGTAGATCACGACAAGATCGCAGCATTTAATTTTAGTGACTTCAACCTGGGGGATCATAAAGTTTACAACATGCTTTCCCCGTACAAGTACCTAACTATAACCAAGGGAAAGAATTTGAAGATCGTCCCTCAGCAATGGACGACGAACCTCGCACAGTCCACTCTACTCCACGTTATGAAGATACCGCACTTTGGCAGACACCAGGAGGTGAATTATTTTGTGAAGTTGATGTTGGCGAGTTACCATGGAGGATAATTATGGTTAAATTGTGGCATAACAGTTGATTCAACGTTGATCAATCGGATCATCGGGCTTAGTTTGCAGGGCCCTGATCCCCATGATTACTATCCTGGAAAGATCGTGGATAGTGCTCTTTCTTAGAATATCAAAGAATCTTATGGGGATGTTGAGAAAGGCACATGAGGCTACAAGGTAGCTTCTATTGAAAGTGGCGCAGTGTGCCTCGCTTGTCAATTGATCACAGGGAATTTGGTACGCAAGAATTGACGCACGCAAGTATCCGGCTTTGTAGTCAACCTCGCAGGGAAGTGCGCAGAGGGACTACAAATGAACTGGGTGAAGTACCTCGTGAATCAACTAGAGATTGACTACAGAGAAGCCCAGGATCAGGGGCATGAATTCCATTTTAGCTGGCTCTTGATACTTATAGCTTTTGTTGTATGGGAGCTACCGGAAGGTGCAACCTTCTCGGACATCGATCCCTTTGAACCATTGGCCGTAAAGTTCAGTACACTATGGTACTCGAACGATATGAAAAATAAATGGCAATCCAATGTTGTCTTCCATACCTACTACACCCAGTTGAAGCTCGCCATCCAGTCTGAGCCTCGCATGACCCCGAATACTTTACATAGGTTTCGACCTTTGATGAAGTTCAATGCGGACCGCCATTTCATATATATTAGAGCACACACTGATGAGCACCAGGAACATCTTCAGTATTATTATAAGCTGACAGAAGAAGACCTGGAGGAGATCACCAAGGAATGGTTGGTGGACCTCCTTATTTCAGTAGACCCCACAGAAATGTCCGACATCAACAGCCCAGAAGTTGCGCAGGATACACCTGGGCCTAGTAAAACAAAGAAAACAAAGAAGACGAAGAAGGATGAGGAAGACCAGGATATAGACAGCCTATCTGTGAGAATGGATTCCATTACACCAGACCAAGGAGGTGATGGAAAAGACTTAGAAAAAGTTGAACAAAGGCCAGAAGACGAAGTAGAAATCATAAAGAAGAGGAAGGGTTCACCTCCGAAACCTTCCTCCCGGAAGAAATCAAAAGCACCCGTAACTAAGCTACAGACCATGCTCACTTCAGATGACTCCAGTTTGCTCATCGCAACTATGAATGAAGCTATAGAAGAGATAGAAGAAAAGAAGGAAGATAAGAAAGAGACAATGTACAACAAAATTGAGATCGAGCTCCAAGGAGTGCAGCAGGCACTTCAGTCTAGTCACCCAGTCTCCATTGCGCCCCTTCCAAAAGGAACAACAGAAGAGGGAGATGAACCAGTTCAACTCCACAAGATTGTTGACACAGCCAAAGTACGCCTTCGGAAATCACATGAAGAAACAACGCAAGCCACCCGGGCCTTAAAGCAAGCACAAAAGGAAATCATCGAACAACATCGAGCTACGCAACAAGAGAAGGACACTCTCCAAGTGAAATTTGAAGAAGATAGAGAGAAGATCCAAAAAGAGAAAGAGTCGCTGCTCGTGAAGCAGATCGAGATTGAAGAAGAAGTCAACAGAGAATTTTGCTCTGTGATCGTCTTAGAGAAGGCGGCAGAAGACCCCATAGAACGCCAAGTGATGGAGCTTGCTGAATTTATTCAACAAATTCAATAAAGAGTCATGGAATTAGAGCTTTAGACCATACCAAGTACATCGCAAGAAGTGCGCGACCAACGAGAAATGACTGCCTGGAGCATATTAGAAAAGATTAAAGAACTCACTGAGGAATGCAAACAATTAAGTAGCAGAAGTGCGTATATATATGAGAACCTAACCGAGAATCTAGAATTGCATAAATTAGAGTCGTAGCTCAAGGAGGCAAAGCATGAAGCCAAAAATCTACAGGTGCATCTGAAGGCCCTATCACCCGTAAAGAGAATGAAGTGGTCTCATGAGTAGCGCACCGCTCAGCAGCAAATCCATACGATCCAGAGCAAGGTAATGGAAGTAACTCAACAACTTCAACCTGTGTAGGATAAGACATGTCAGCTATTTATAGATATTGAGAGCCAAGGAATAGAGCTGGAGCAGGTCATGAATTCATCACAGCAATGCCTATAAGGGCCGGTGAATGACACACTCATCCAGGAGTACGACGAGCAAGAGATCATGGCACAACAATAGGTCGAAGCAGCTCAAGGCATTTGAAGCAGAACTGATCAAACCTGAGTGACTCGGGACGAGTCACATGTGAGTGTTGGGGACCTGTTGTCCTTTGACCA
The DNA here is from genome assembly GCA_032191745.1 of Picea mariana. Taxonomy (NCBI): domain Eukaryota; kingdom Viridiplantae; phylum Streptophyta; class Pinopsida; order Pinales; family Pinaceae; genus Picea; species Picea mariana. The sequence continues at coordinate 10,726 of JASDQU010884818.1, forward strand.
AATTTTGAGGAACACTTGGTCATATTTGACCGTTTTTGGGACTTTGACAGCCTGTCGAAGACGAAGCACAAAGAAAATAAGAGATTGTGGATGCTAAATCCCCTTTTGGGTCCTTTTTGGGTTTTTGAGAATATGTAATGGGAAAGGGATGTTGGCCCGTGGTTTTACCCATTATTAGACCCACTTTTGTAATGTATAAATAGATATCTATGCAATGTAAGTAGGAGAGAATATTAGCTAAGGGCTTAGTGCTAGAATTGATCTATGTGATTGACTTGCATATTTGAGTGCAAGTGTTGTAAGTGCTGAGTGCATAGATTTCAAGGAGGCTCTGTGCTAGATCTACTTGAGGAAGGAGGATCTGACGAGGTGTGCACAAATCTCCTATCCTATGTGAAGTAGGATTTTGATAGCTCTGTGTTGTAACTGGATTGACTGAAGCTAATAAAGAAGAAGAGTTGGTGGACGTAGCCCCAGGGTGGGGGTGAACCACGTAAATATTGTGTGTTGTGATTTGTGCTTATTCTTATATGTTTTATATTGCTAAGTACTTAGATGTGATTAGATAGACCTGCTTATGCTTAGTGCTAGAGATGTATATGAATGTTAAATCTGATGTGTATGAATATTCTAAGTGCTTGGTCTACCAGATCTGATATGTCTTGTTGTTTCTAAATGCTAAAATAACCTAGACCTAAGTGAATGTTGCAATGCTCTGTTATGTCAGCGGAGTAGATCTAAGTGGAATATTGATGAATGATCTATGTTAAGTGCTTGCTAAGTGTTGTAATCACAGACCTGTGTCCCAACTAAGGTTGCAAACACCTGAGTCTTGCAACCACCCCTACCTCTACCTCGGGTGAGACTTCATCTGCTTCACAAATGTTGCCGAAAGGGCCGGTAGTTAGGTTTTTTTTGGTATGATGTTGTAGCGTTGAACCCTGGGTCTTCCCCTGTGCCAACACTACACTTATAATTTTGTTGACTCTTCTGAAGTTGTTCCTACACCTTCAAATGAATTTGTTGAATCTTCTCTATAAACATGTCTACTTTTTTGTCTCTTATTGTATTTCATGTACATCTTCCTTATATTTTCAATAAATAACATCAAAAGATGAGGGTGTAAATAAACAAATCAATTCTCAAAAGGATATTTCTAGGTGGAAGAATGAATTGTCATTTTAAGAGTGATGAATATAAACTACTTGTTCATCCCATGTATTTGGGTGTTTGTTATATCCTCTCAACAAATGGACCAAAATTCTATTGACAACTTCAGCCAACCTATCACTCTAAGGATCAAAATTAGTGGATCACTTCAACATCGTGTCCATCCTTTCCCACAATTTTGTCCAAAACTTGCCTATAGATTCTAGAATCCTAATTAGACACTACTGAACTTGGAAAACCAGAACGCACCCACACATTTGCAAAGAATAATTCCATTACTTCATGGATCATAATGATCTTCTTACATGGAATCAACACACACATCTTGCTAAACTGGTCCACAACCACAAACAAATAGTCATGGCCTCCCCTAGATATTGGAAAAACTCCAATAAGATCAATAGAGATACTTTCCCATGATATACTTTGTACTAGTAATAGCATGTATAGCCCAATTTTCCTATTATTTGGCTTACTAGTGCTACACAGAACACAAGCTTTTATAAAATGGAAATGTGTTCTTACATATTAGACCACTAAATATACCTACGTAAATTTGAAATGCTTTTCCTAACACCAAAGTGTCCAAAAATTCAAGAAGTATGATATTTTCTCATTAAATTAATTCTCCTCCCCTTTGGTATACAAAACTTGTCCAACTTGTACAATATTTTGTCTTGAAGATGATATTTTTTTTTGTAAGTAATAACTTTATAAAATCTTGCTATAGGAAACTGTTACAAAAATAGTTGTTCCCTGGAGCGTAAGTCGCCATTGCTGGAAACCAACTCTGCTCTAGTTGATTGTTCAAGAGTGTGTTAACTATAAGACCTTGACAAAGAAAGTTCCCACTAGCATCATTTGACATAAGACATATAAAATATTACTAGATCCATACGTTATTGATTAACCTCAAAACTGATGACAGTAAAAAACATTAAACCCAAATACAAAATTGCAAGACCAAAACAAAAGGAAAACCAGATGACTTTCAAGCTTGGCACCATTTCTGAATAGAAGGGAGTAGGATAGGCACACTTGCCTCCTTCTTCACATCATAAAACATAGCTTCTCAAGTTTAGTTGAAAGGCATGGTTGTAGATGTATGTTTCTATCAAATCTTAATGCAAAATTTCAAATCATATACCTCGTTATGCAAGTCAAAGACCAACTGTTGAAAAGCGGAAAGGGATCCAATAAGGCATTGTGTGTTTTCATCGTTGTTGTTTCTCCTCGTTCCCGCGTGTGATAGTGTCATAGAATGCTTCATTGAATTGTCCTTATGGTGAATTTTGTGACTGTCGTTGGTAGGATTGCTCTGAGTGCTGGGTGGTGGGATCTCGGATCAAGTCCAGCCCGAAAAATACTTTGTGGCGTAGCCAATAAAGAAACCCTTTCTGTCAAACCACTCAATTTTGCATCCCCATCCTCCTGGGGTATGCCCACTTTCCTGTTGTTGATCCCTTCTTGAATTTCCAACTGGTGACCTGGACCTCTTCCTACAAGAGCGTCGTTTATTCATGTTTTCCACCATGGAGATGGGTTGACCCAAAAGGATGTGGGCACCCCTTCCTCTCTTCGGGCGTCCCCTTTTTCCTTGGAATTTTGTGCTAATAAATTGTAAGCTCTCTAATATGAGAAGACCATACCCACTCCTAGAGATGGAATACCCTAAAACCTAGTATCCACCCACTGCAATTGCACTCCAAGTAGAGGCTAGAGATGAAATTACATTTTGTCTAGGATCTATGTTGGCTTAAGTTCCTACTCCTCACTTACACCATGGTCATTATGAGGTCATTGAAGTCTCTGCACCAAGCATTAAGTTTGTCTTCCTCTGTCGTGCGAGCCTGCAGTTGTCCTATGCTTCTGAAATCCTGCATCCATGGTGAACTATGCCTGAAATGCCCTTCCCACCTCCCAACGCAATCACCTAAGCCATCGGCACTGTAATCGGCGATCCAAGTGTCCATAAGTTTTAATGTGAGGTGTGGGATCATGTGCACATTGAGTTGAAGACGATATTCATTTCCTTCTAAATTAGCATTTTTTTCCTTCTTTGGCTACTAAAATACATCCCCAAAATCAACATCCTCCATGTAATCTTTACTTGGAATATCGTATGTGAAGGGATAAATTTGCATAATTACTCCCATAGCTACAATATTACATGGGTGGTATTGACAACATATTGACCATTTAGTTTGTCACACCTTTTATATTTGAAAATTGGAATTGTTGGAAAAGTACCATCCACTTATAATGCCTTGTTTGTTGCATATTGATTTGACTCTACAAGTACTGCAATGGTTGATGGTTAGTGTGGATTATGGTTTCCATTCCCAACATGTGGTGTTTGCATTTTTCTACTTCTTGAACTAGGGAAAAGACTAACTTATCATAAGTAGGGTAGTTCAACACTACCCCATGGAACAACTTTGAATGGTAGTAAACTAGTCTACCTCCTTGTATAAGGACACCCCCCATGGCATTCCCACTTGCATTGGTTTAAATATTTAAAAATTTTCATAGATTGGGCACAACCAACATTGGTGTCTGACTGATTTTTCTCTTCAGTGATTAAAAATACATGTGATGTTTTTTTCCCAGATGAAAACTCTTCCCTTTTTTGTTATGGCATGCAATGGTATAGCTACTACTATAAATTTTGAAGTGAAATTCCTCAGATATTGAGTTTCTCACATGAAACTTCTTACCTCTATTGCATTGGTAAGAGTAGGACATTTGTTGATGGCTCCAATCTTGGTTGGATCAACCTTTAGTTATCCTCCGCTGATCACATGCCCAAGGTACACCAAGGGATATTTTCTAAATTCACACTTTTTGAGATGAGTATTTGTCTTCTCCTTACTAAGTGTGTCTAGTACCTATGTCAGATGTGATATGTGCCCTTGTAAAGTAGCATTTAAGATCAATATATCATCTAAATATAATTACATAATCTATAAATGGATGTATCATATCAGTCACTAAACATATAAAATTTTAAGTGTGTTACATAAACCAAAAGTAATAACTAACCATTCATACAAACCCTTCCTTGTCTTGAATGCTACCTTCCAAGTGTCTTCATCCTTCACCTTCACTTGGTGATAGCCCGATTTAAGGTCCAATTTTGTGAATAACTTAGCTTATTGCAACTAATCGAACAAGTCTTCAAGCCCCAGCAAATTATATTTGTTATTGATGGTCACCTTGTTCAAATCTATGTAGTCAATGCACATCCTTCAACTTCCATCCTTATTGGGAAATTTAATGATGGATGACTAACAAGGTGAAGTGATAGGCCTTATGAATCCCTTCTTCAACAATTATTGCAATTTCTTCTTTACTTCATCTTCCTCCAAAATGGATTATCTATACAAGATAATGTTAGGTGATGGATATTTTGGCAACCATATAATTTCTTGTTTAATTTTCCTATTAGGTGGAAAACCTTTAGGTTCTTGAAATAATTCCTTATAGGAATATATCAATTGTTCCAATAACTAGTTTTTTTTGCTATCACTTCTTTCCAAGGATGCACTAATCTCCACCTTAACTTCTCCTTGTTGTTTCTCTTCTCTCAAAAACAAAAATACAAACTTCGTGTTTGTGTTAATCAACCTCCTATCCTGATGTGCATTTGTTAGTGAGAGCTTAGATTTTCTCTTGTGTTTGTGTAAATTATAAGACTTCCCATCCTTCATAAGCCTATATTGATCATCCAATATTTTAAAGATGGAATATTTGACATAAAGATAAGGTCTCCCCAAGATTACTCTGTAGACATCCAATAGAATGATAGTTGCTTCTACCTCATGAGTGAAGTTTTCACTAAATGGTAAATTTGAACTTACATTTCTTTCTGAACCATATTTTTGTATCTTCTCCCACCCAATGCAGTGGGTATGGCTGAGGATGACCATGTGTTAGCGATAATTCTTGTCTTGGGATCGAGAGCATTCGGGTCTGCAAGTTTCACGAGAAGCGCCCTAGCGTAGCATGGGAAAATCTCATTTTCTCGGCTTCCAATCAAGCGAGCGGGCAAAGTATGTCGACAATGGCCAGGATCCACGTATAGAGAAGATCAACGATCGGCGTGTAATCGCGGTTGGAAGATTTGCGCCAGGATTAGCGCAATGGAGAGCGCTTGTCTATCACCGAAAGGATCTCAGCATCCATCCAGAGGAGACACCTGGCAGCAAATAGAGCCATCTCGATGCCTCGCTCATCGCAGCTCCAACGCACAAAAAACAGCTCCATCATATCCCGATTCACGAAGTAGCGAGAGCATTTAGGACCTGGGGTCCGCTGCAGCGTCGGATAAGTCTGGGAAAGTCAGTTTTGAGGGATACGTGGTGCGCGATTAGGATCCTCGCCTTTTCACCCATCGTGACTTTAAAGCATAAGGACCATCCTCCTCCCAGCCGCGAGACGTGAAGCGCCGAAAGCATAGGAGATGGGGCCCGCGACATCCACGAAGCATTTTTAGCCGTTCATCCAAAGGGGACACCTGACAACAAGTTGAGTCGTCTCGGCGTTTCGCCCGTCACGACTACAATGTGCAAAAGGTGATTCTGTTGTGTTCTAATGCACGAGATGTCAGGAGAGTCCTAGACCCAGGCCCACAAAGGTATTGGGTAAGTTTTAAGCCGTCAGATCTCAGAAGGACGCGTGGTGCCAGATTAAGCCTTCTCGGCATATCGCTCATCGCAATTCCAATCAGCGAAGGTTAGTCCTTGCATATTCACGAACACCGAAAGCATATGGTCACAGCCCATGGTCACTTGAGGAAAAGGAAGTAGCTGCATAAAGAGGACTAGAGGCACCGAGTTCAGTTGCAGAGAATATCGTCACAACCTCCAGGTGCTATCGGATCCGATCTCCTGGTTGTTCTCGCCTGGATTAAATGATGGTAGGTGCAGGTGGTTGAGACTTCCACTCATTCATTAAGTAAGGGAATGGATGTTCTGGCAAGCCGCCTACCCGAGGAGGTCCTGTGTATCGATTTTCCCAGAGAAGCCATGCCAAAGTCCTCGACTCAACAAAAAAGTCTGTGCACGCTAGCCCAGCACTTAATGGCCCAGCTACTCTCCTTACAGGAGCCATGCTCAGTTAAGATGGCGCTTAAAAGAAGACATCAGTATGAGTTTGACTGAAGTGAAGTGACACCAAGCCTTGGCTAACAGAGCACGCCTCTGTGAGGCAATTCTCTCTAAGTATATAGACTTAGTTTGTGTATTTTGTAACTATCGATGGTTGAGC
>JASDQU010884818.1:31767-59893 GCA_032191745.1 Picea mariana
ATGGTTTTATTTTCTTTATTAATGTGACAAATTCCAATCTAAAACGTAATTAACATAGGCATTAGATACATGATTAGAAATCCTAGGAATGTGATAATATGTAATAAAATCAAATTGTCGTTCTAAAAGACGTACCCGTAGGAATCGACAGAGTAAAGCAGGATCACGCACGCGGTAACGACCGTTAAATTGACATACTACTAACTGGGAATTCAGGTGAACCTCTAAAGAGCGAATACTATGTGAGATAACATCGCGCAAAAGTTCTATGACAACGCTATATTCGACCACATTATTCGTGGATGACCCTAGGCACACGCCACCTAAAGACACCAGTAGACACTCAGGTGAGTAAATCACCCAAGCGGTGGAAACCAAGTTCTGTGTATGACGACTGGATCCGTCTGTGAATCCTAGGTAGACTGAAGACTTCGTTGACATTTGTCAATAAAGGAAAAAACTCGATAAGCAAGCCAAAGACAAAAGAAAGGGAACATATATGTATATACACTAAATTTACATTAGTATATAAAGAGTTCTACCCAAGCCTAGGGCTCAAGCGTAGTATCTTTTCAAGTAGATCCCATTTCTGGGCTTGACCAACTTATTCCCTTCATAATATTCTAACTCATAGGCTCCTTTTTCTAGAACACGTCGCACGATATAAGGACCGTGCCACATGGGTTTAAACTTGCCTGCCCCCAGTGGTTCTTTGTCTTGGTCATATAAGAGGACCAAGTCACCCTTAGCGTACAACCGAGAACAGACAGACTTGTTGTATTGAACCTTGACACATTTTTTGTTTACCTCGATAGCCGTAAAGGCGTCCCGACACTACTCATCAAGACTCTCTAGGTTCACAAGGCATCGCTCTAAATCTAAAGTCTCAGGTAGGAGAAAGACTACCAACTTGAGAGAAGGGATTTCACATTCAACAAGAAGGATCGACTCCACACTGTGAACTAACTGGAAAAGGGAAAAACCGGTGGCAGTCTTAACCGAGGTTCGGTATGCCCAAAGCGCGGGATATAGCATGATGTGCCAATTGGAATTACTTTGACTGACATTTTTTTGCAAAATGGTCTTGAGAGACTTGTTGACAGCCTCTACTTGCCCATTTTCCTGGGGGTAATAAGGAGATGAATGACCATGTCTAAACCCTAGCTTAGATTCTAGTTCTACCATCATTTCATTCTGAAAGTGACTGCCATGATCAGTGACAATATCACTCGGGATACTGAACCGAGCGATAATTTGGTTGAACACGAAGAAGGCTACAGTCTTCCCATTGGATTTTATGGCAGGCATGGCCTCAAACCACTTAGTAAAGTAGTTGGCGACCACGATAATGTGTTGATGCCCCCCAGTCGAAGTTGGGTTGAAATCGACGAAATCTACCCCCCACTTGGTGAAGGGACCAACGATAATGACTGGGTTAAGAGGGGCTATATGCGAGTGCATTTTTCAAGTGAACACCTGGCAGGGGGGACACTTCTTAACCGCTTCGATACAATATTTAAAGATAGTAGACCAGAAATAACCAGCTCGCAAGATTTTTTGGGCTGTTGCAAGCCTGGATAGGTGACCACCACAAGCCCCTTTGTGGCAATCATTTAGGACTAACTCAGCTTCGTCATGATTTAAGCAACGACGTAAGATATCATCTATTCCTTGGTGGTACAAAGTGCCGCCAACGATGGTATACCTTTTGGCTTGGTATCTAATACGTCATCGATCATCTCGCGAGAGATGATGAGCGAACTTCAAGGTTTGAAGATATAAAACAATGTCTCCATACCAGGGGTCGGATGACGAGACAAGGAAAATGTGTTCGTCCACAAACGAATCAATATGGATAACATCCTCATCTAATCGTGGAAAATTGGATATTAACTCTGCGAAGACTAGTGATTTCTTGGACTTGGCTAAAGCGAAGTTGAGATCAAACTCTTGTAAGATGACAATCCATTTATTATATTTCCCCCCTATGATACGACTAGTAAGGACGTATTGAAATGGATTGACATTGGCAACCACCGTAGTCTTGCAAAGTAATATATAGTGACATAAGTGTTGGACTGCGTGAACGACAACCAAAGCTAGATTTTCAATGTGAGAGTAATTAAGCTCAGGACCGACTAAATTTCGACTAAGATAGTAGATGACGTGCTCATGGAGCTCATCATCCTCCTAAACTAGAACCATACCAATCGTCTCTTCAGACGCGGTGATATAAAACAAGTAATATCTATTGTAATCATGAGACTTCAGTAGAGGGGATGATACTAAGGCTTTCTTCAAAGCATCGAAAGACTCTCAGGCTCACTCATCCCAGATAAAAAGGGGTGTCTTTCATCAAGAGGTGCATTAAACCCTTAGTGATATTGGCATAATTCACTATGAACCGACGTAGAAAGTTAGCTTTCCCCTATAAACCTTGAAGTAGTCTAATCATGCATGGGGGAGGCAATTGAAGTATTTCCTCAACCTTAAGAGGATCTACCATGATCCCGGTCTTGGAAACTAAAAATCCCAAAAGAAAACCAGACTTAATGCAAAAGATGCATTTGTTAGGGTTTAACATTGGAAGGTTTCTCCAGCGTTTTTAAGGCCAAAAGGAATTTTCCAGTATGCAAAAGTAACCCAAGGACATATAAATGTCATCTTATGTTGGTCCTCAGTTTTGACATGGATTTGGTTATATCTTGAAAATCCGTCCATAAAAGAAAATATCTCTCTTCCCGCACATTCGTCGAGAATATGATCGATGAAAGGTGTGGGGAATTTATCTTTAGGAGAAGCCTTATTCAGTTCACGAAAGTCCATACACACGCGGATGGTTTGTTGTTTTTTATTCACATTAACGGGGTTGGATACCCATTCGGTCAAGGGAACCGGGTAGATGAAGCCAACATTAAGTAGCTTCTCCACCTCTGCCTTAATAACGAGGGCCTTCCTATGATTTACAGCTCTAATACGTTGTTGAACGGGTTTAGCATCTAGATAAGTTCTAATCTCATGTTCAACAATACGAGGGTCGATCCCTGGAATCTCTTCATATGACCAAGCAAATACATCTCGAAATTATTTGAAGAGTTCGGTGTAGATCATAATTTCTTCTGGCGAACAATCCACACCTATATTACGTTTTCAACTTTTCCAGGGGTACAAGAGATATCGATCGAGACGGTAGGATAAATACTCGCCATGTTTCCTTTGGCATAAATACCGTGTGTATCAAGTGGAACTATGGCGTGACTGACTATCTCACTCAAGGTAGAATGAAAATCATCTTGCTCGATTCTTTCAATACTTGGGAGAAAATAAGATCGATGATGCATATCATATCAAGGTCTCTTGGAATCATTCATGGCTTCGTATGAAGGAAAAGTCTCATCTAGGAAATCATGCAAACAAGACAACGAGGTGCCCCATACATGCCTAAGAACAAGATCCTCCTCATCCGTCGGCGAGGTAACAGGATCATGATCGATGGAAGAGTCAAGAACAAGTTGATACATAATCTCTGCTGCCGATAGTGGCATGGCCATGCCAACATATGACTGACCTTCACATGACAAAGTCGGGGAATGTAGGGTCCAAGGATCACTAAAATAGGAAGTGTGGAAAGGAATGGACCTCTCTATTGAAGCAGGCCTACTAGACATGGTGTAAACATGGTGAATCGGTGCCGAGAAATAGAAAGTACCCATAAGGGAAAAATACATTCTGACACCGATATTCTCATTTGTGAGCTGAGAATTGTCGATCACAGGGATCAACAGTCTAACAGATGCATTAGGACTAGATTATGCAAAGGATAACTGGTCGATGGTCACTATATTCCCTTGATGAGGAAAACAAAGTGTATGGAAGAAGAACAATATGACAACGACCATAGAATAGGTCCAATTGCGACCTAGTAACAGGTTATAATCAAGAGGCGCATCAACTACCTTTACCTCCACCTCTACCGTCTTCCCACCTAACTGGACCAGAAAGGAAGGGAAGATACCGTGAGGGTGGAAGGAATGACCGTCAAATGTAGTCAACATGTTCGATGTCTTGGAAAGGATCAGAGAACCGAGATATTTCCAACAGACCAGGGACATCACACAAGTGGCAACAGCTTCATCAACAACCACACGTTTAATGGTATACTTGGAATACTCCACGTGGATTTGTAAAGCCACATGGTAAGGTAAGCTAGGCTTCACATCCGTGACATGAAACTTGATAATTTTTGAGCCACTAGGTTCAAGAGCTCCTAAGGCAGAGAGTAAGGCATTCCTCTATGAGGGACACGTCTGGAGTACCTCCAAAGTCGACATTGCATAAGGGGTTTGGCCTAGGTCCTCAACAATAGAGTAGTTCTGGGTGGCTCTAGCATTAGGATTGTGGGTAGAGCACTTAAGTACTCCTTTCGGAATATGAGGCGGCAAATCTGGTTTCTCAATATGTAAGTTCATCTCCAGAGGGGGAGGAGGAGCTTCTAGACCAAATTTATCTTGCGAAGAGATATAATCTCGAGAGCGGGTGGCTATATCAATTTTTGCATCGACCATATTGATACATACACGGTCACCATCTTGCGATGGTGGGTTTTGACTCCCACCGACCGCATTTCGGGTGTTTGAAGAGCTCGAGCCTAAGTGCTAGTTATGTGAGAATGGATTCGTCTGTACAACGGGTGGTATATTTAAAATCCTCATAGCCTCTGCGAGTTTGGGGCATAAATGTGTAAGGTAGTCATCGGTACAAATTTTACAAGAAAACTTCACCTTACGTTTCTCTTTATTGCCCTCTCCAGCATTATCATTCTTCTTCCCATTATTATCTTTGTCCTTATGTTTATTACCATTTTCCCCACCCTTACAATTGTTTCAACCTTTCCTTTTATTCCCAACTGGTTGCTGGTAACCATTTGGGTTTTTCGATGATTACACGAAATGTACAACCACCGATTGAGTGGGGTTGGAGGACACAGACAAAGCTGGTCCTCTGGCAGACTTCAAGTGGTTCGTTGTCGAGTCTGCAAAATTTACATTGGCAGACCCTACAATGCCATCAACATGAGGTCCGGATTTTTGCTTAGGATCATAATTTGACTACGGTGCTTCTGGAAGAAGGTGATATAACATCCCAGACTGAGCATATATTAAATCTAATTGCTGGGCTCTAAAGATAGCTTCTTCCTCATTGGAGACCCTAGAAGTAGCAACGTCCTTCAAGATAGGAGGGTGCAAAGACTTTAGGAACCATTCTAGGAGAAATTTTGGGTGTATAGGAGTCTTAATCAACCGCCTCCATCTATGCCACTCCTGGATATGATCTGAGATATGAGTGGAGGTGTCCTGGCGTAAATTCAACAAAAGTTCGAGGCCAACATAATAACGAATAGGCAATTGAAAGTGGTTGAGAAAGACCATCACCAACTGATTAAATGACCCATATGTCCCCATAGGTATCTCAATATACCATTGTGAAGCAACTCCAATGAGAGTGCGTTGAAACAATCGTAATCTAATAGAATCATGGTTCAAGGAATTCGATGAGCACCAAAGGTGAAAGGTAGTGACGTGATCACCAGGGTCCTCTCCATTCTTGCCTTCAAAATTTGGAATATTTGAAGGAAGTTTGGTGGGGACGGGGGGCCATGTGGGATCATGACTCATGAGGTCATTCATTAACTTAGACAAGTCTGGTAGATTGAGTGTGGCCAGAAAAGGGATACGGGGTTGTGACATTCGGCCCCAACCTCCCGTGAAAGATTGTGTTTATGGACCTACAACCCATCTAGGATTCTGGTAAGAACTGTAGCGCTGTTCGGGATTATAAGGCCCACCTCTGGGTTGATTTGTATGAAGTGGGTTTGGCATCATTCTAGCAAGAATGTTCTAATAAGGATTATAAAAATTCCGCCCAGCTGGATTAGATCCGGGCTAGGGGTTATAAAAAATGCCCCCAACTGGATTAGATATGGGTTGTGGGTTTCCCAAAGTGTAAGACTAACCTCCTCCAGGTGGGAACCTAGAGGATTGAAGTGGATTCATCATGCCAAAAGTATTGGTTGGAATTGGCACCGAGGAGGTAGGGATATAGGATGAAACTTGTTCGCCAGCTGGGTTGTTCCATCCAGCCGTAGAAGGATTAGACCTGAGGTTAAAAGTAGGGACAATTCCTACATTAGGATTCGTTTGAGGGATATGAGACCCACCAAATGGAAATCGAGTGTAAGGAGGTGTAGTTCCCTCAAGTCCAATGCTAGTGTTAGGGCCAACAACTAGGATGGTAGTCGAAAACTGTGAAGTGAAGTTAGGCATACCATAAGAAAATGGACTAGAAGCCATAGGGATGGACTGAACATTGTAACCCGGTGAGTGACCAAGACCCCCAAAAGGGTTCGAGGCAAGAGATGAAGCATTAACTATAGGCCGAGCCATAGTATCGATATAAGCCTCTGGCACTGCAACTGTAGCGGTTGCAGAAGTCGAAGGGGTGCCATTAACTATAGTGGGTATGGGAGTCAAAGAAATCCTAGTGTTTTGAAGACTAGAATCAATACTCATCCTTGTGAAACCACAAGTCTGAAAGGTGGATGTGTGTGTACCACGCCTAATAACTCTACGCCTTTTAAAAGGCAAGAACTCGAAAACTGGTGGTAATTGTAACAACCGACGGGACCGGCAAGGAAGCTGGTCTGACTGCATGACGACTTATGACTCTACAAAATAAAAAATATATCCTAATGCCAACTAGTAGTCAAAGAGCATACCAAAAGTCAAATGACCAATATGCATGAAAATGGGCTAAAGTGGTCGAGTGGCCTCCCTCGCTAAAGAAGGTATGCCTCATCCAAGAGGGACTTGAGACTCCCTGCTAAAGTTTGGAGGTAACATAATCAATTATAGGGCCCCACGTGGGCTTAACAACCAGTTGGTCAGATCCCCCTGGAGAGGTAATCATCCATAAAGGCTGTGTGTTGTCTGACCCCTATCTAACCCAGGGTACAAGCAAAATAACCCTTGCAAGTAACCTATGAGATACCTAAGTAAAGCAACTAATAAACCACTATATAACTGATGCACATGCGAGCAGTCGTAAGTCAGGATTACTGTATGGGTAGGGTAGCAAAGCCCGAAACCTTGAAAGCACCGCCTCTCACAGAGGTATGGGTACTAGCAAGATCCCCAAATATGAATAAATCCACAGAAATATCTCTGACGCTAGGCAAGTATGCAGGGGTTATACCTTCAACTAACTTCACGCGACCTCATGATTAAATCCGGTGTGAGCGGAGCCTCCTAATCTTACCAATTATACAATGGACTTCTCAACTCCCTGTCTCAGACACATATGTTGATTTAATTTCCTTGGAGAGGTTTACTCACAAAATCCTATTCCAAGGCACTAAATCCTAGAATAGTTTATGCACCCTAAAAATAAAATCGTGACTAATCAATTTTAATTTAAAGCGTAAATTTTATTGGCCTTGATTACTCAAAAAGGTATGGAAGTGAAATGCATGATGTTATGACTCTGCAAGAAAATAAATATTAATATAATGCAAAGTCTAACTTTAACTTTTTTAATGAATGATATGCGTATAAAAACAATGCAATTTTCAATTTCAACTTTGCGATTGAGAAGTAAAATGCAATCTTTCACTAAATGCACTAAGCTAACGATAAAGATCCAAAAGAAAAAAATGCCAAGCAATGTAAAATGCCTAATTTTTTTGTATTTTCAATATACTAAAAAGAAAATGGATGGACTGACAAGCAACCTGATATATAAATTCTATTTTTATAAATGAAATAACTTAATAAGAACACCAAGCAGCCAAGCAAACAACCTAGAGCTCAAGGACAAATAAAAAATGAAAAACAATGATAAAGACTCTGCCCAAAACTTCAACTCCAAATAGGTTTCTTGTCATCCCAGAGAATCTTAATCGGCACTACAGAGACCTAAGAAGGCTCAACAACTATAAAATCCCACCCAGCAATTACAAAACCAAGAAAACAGGCAAGGAAAAGTGGTAAATGTGACTGTTCAGGGAAACAATGCGTATATACGCAGCTTGCAGTGAGACAACATGCGTGTATATGCGACTGTCAAGGAAAAAAGTGCGTACAGGTGTTGGCACAGGGGCAGACCTGAGGTTCACTCCAAGAGCACACCAACAAGCCCTAGCTACTGGCCCTTTCGGTGACACCTGTGAAGCAGATGCAGTCTCACCCGAAGAAGCTAAGAGGGGGGTTGCAGGAAAGAGATGTCTACAACTAGGGGAATATCAAGTGGATCTAATAGAACAACAATGCATCATTCATATATCATTTATCAACTAGATCTACCCTACCCAACTATAGATCTGATCTAACACAGTAATGAAAATAACAATATAACAGTGACAGAAACCAAGCATCAATCACACACACACAACACAAGGTATATGTGGTTCACCCTCTCTCTTAGTGCTACGTCCATAGAATTGTGCTGATGATTTATTAAGTTAAAGCATATAGTTCTTATCTACGCTCTTAGATAGTAGATCTTCTTTATTCTCTCTCTTTCCTTCCCCTTCCTGCGCACCCGGCTGCAGGACTTGATCTTCGCACACAACTGAAGATATTACAATACCAGAAGGCTCTCTCTATTAGCACTTCTCTCTCTTAATACAATAGTCTCTCACGACACTAATAGAGCTATATCAACAAAAATATCGTACCAACCCAACCCAGGTCCTCTCGACCTTTATTTATACCTTACAATACCTCACTGACAACCTTAGGTCGAAACATAAGTGTCAAAACCCTAGATACCAAAACCCTAGGTGTCTAAAACCCTAGGTCAACTTGACCTGATTTTCCCGGGCTTCACCAACCTATCTTTCCTTCCTTCTTGCATGGTGCTCCAAAGCATCCAACGATGGATTTCTCTTCTTTTTGAATTGTCTTTGGTCCATCTTCCTTGCTGATTTGTCATCCTTGATCTCCTAATCCAACGAATTTCTTTTCCGTACTTCGCTCCATCTTTTCTTCTCTTTTTCTCACTTCAACCCAGTGACAGTCATTGTGTCTCCCACAAAGTTTGATTTTTACATTTTCTTCCTTGTTCTTCGCTTCCTTCCATAACCAAGGGCCAACAAGCCCCCGACACTCACCTGTGACTCGTCCCAAGGCACTTCAGATCTGATCCTTTTGTTTTACTTCAACTTTGGGCTATGCAATGTAGCTTGTGCTTTCTGCTCCATGCCTCCTTTCCTTCCCTTGTGAAGATTGTCTTTTCTATGTCTGGTACTCAGTTTCAACTGCACCTGGTACCTAGACCCTTTTATTCCCTTATTGTACTGAGAGATTCAAGGCAGCTGGTTGTCATAGTACAACTTCACCCGACTTCCATTCACTAAGCCTTCCTTCCATTCTCCCTTCAATGTCTTCAGTTGCGTAGCTCCTCCTTCTATAATATAAGTGATCTCATATGGTCCGAGCCAATGTGTTTTGAACTTCCCTGGATGTTTTATAAACTTACTGTCATGCACCAGTACTAAATCACCTTGCTTGAATGTCTTCTTCTTGATGTGCCTGTCATGGTAGGTCTTCTCTCTTTCCTTCTGAACCTGCTGATGGAATCCTGTAATGAATATGTCTTCTTCCAGTTCAACTAACTGTGAAAGCCTCTCATGAACAATGCCAGTATCATCCATGTTTGTAAATGCAACAATTCTTAAGATTGGCACCAAGTATTCCATCGAGAAAACAACTTCAAGACCATAAACCAACTTGAAAGGGGCCTGCATTATTAATTTCTTGCAAGTGGTTCTATAGGCCCATATTACTGCAGGTACTCTTAGATCCCAGTTATCCCTATTCACATTGCAAATCTTCATCAATGTTGTCTCCAAGATCTTGTTGAATGCTTCAACTGTTCCATTTTCTTGTGGGTGGTAAGGTGTACTCTTCTGATGGTGGACTGTAAATTCTTCAGTCAGGGCTTCAACTGTCTTATTGATGAAGTGTGTACCTTGATCACTCATAAGGATCTTGGGGCACCTAAACCTGGTTATTATGTCATCAAATATAAAACACACAGTTATAGTGGCACTACAGTCTGTGACTGCTCTGGCTTCGGCCCATCTGGTTAAGTATTCAGTGGCAGTAATGATATACCTTTCTCTTGTGTGCTTTCCTGGTGGGTTTATAGGTCCCACGAAGTCAATGGCACTTCGCTCCATATTTTCTTCTCTTTTGCTCACTTCGACCCAGTGATAGTCACTGTGTCTCCCGTGAATTTTGCTTTTTACCTTTTCTTCCTTGTTCTTTGCTTCCTTCCATAACCAAAGGCCAACAACAGGCTTTAAAACTTGGCCAGGCAAGGGCAAAAGGCTAGAAAATCAGACCCAGAGTGAACAGAATCTATCAAGCTGTGATACGACAAGAAACAAAAAGAAAAAAGAGCAATGCAAGGATAAAAAGTATTTCAACCCTTAGAAAGAAGATCTCTCCCCAGTGGAGTTGCCAATTCTGTTACGAGGGAAAAATTCTCTATGGCCAGGGTAAACCACAAAAGATAGGTATGATTGCAGAAATCAACTCAATTCCAATGTATTCTATATAAACTAATGTGAAATATAAGAAAGAGGCCTACCTCAATCCAACGTTCGATGATGTTCCACCATTGAGCACTTCGACCCAATGCTTTATACCTGCAACAATTTTTCGACAAACAAGTAGAGAAAGTATATAGTGATAATAAAAAAGGGGTTATCACATTAGATAGCATAATCCATTAATAAACATTACGAACATGCCCATGGATAGTATTCATATATTTGCACGATACCAATAGGACGAGAAAGGAGTATTTCTATTAATGAATGATCAACATAAGTGACAACATTATAGACTTCCGTGTCGGCACGGTTCGAAACCAAGAAACCAAGTTCCTTCCAACTGGGCCTCCACCACTTCAATCCTCCACCAAAGGCAAGCTCATAGAAGGGAGACACTGAGGTTCTCTCAATAATAGGGAAAGAGCTTGGGGGCTGAAAAATGTGTTCAGACTTGAGGAACAAAGGGATGCAGACTCAATATGAAGTAATTTCTCCAGAGTAACTGTTCTCTTAAAGTTGAATTCTTTCTCCTCTTTTCCATAGCTCGGAATTGTGCTTTTATAGCCTTAAGATTGAAACTGAAGGGCCGAGTTAGAACGTTTCTAGTATATGAAAGGCCAAGGATCAGAGATCTCCTATCGTGACATGGAAACCCGATTCCATTTTTGTATTTTCTGGAACAAATCCCGATGCACGTGGGCTGTAGTGGAGCAGCCTGCGTATACGCATGTTGTATGGTAGATAGGGCATGTATATGTGGAAAAAATGTATTTTTAGCTCTGGATTCATCAAAAAGGGATGAAAATTATGCATAGGGAAATGGAAAAAGGCCCTCTGTGCAAGATTGCAATGGTGATGCAAATCTTGCTATAACACACATGTGTAGTGCATGGGCACAAATTTGTGGTGCACCCATAGACTCAGAGGAGGAAGTGCCACATGGTTACGTCCAGACAAGAAGTGAAGTTGTCATGAAGTACCCTGAGGTTCCAATCAAAAGAGAATTTACCTCTCGATGTAGTAGTAGTGCAGAGAGGACGAGAGAGGATGACACATGAAGAAGCCATGTGCCAAGTGGAGAGTGCAATTCCGCGCAAGGTGGCAGTGCTCAGATTAGACCAAGAGATGGAGCATGAAGTGGTAGTTCTCGGATCGACCCAGAGGCAAGAGCACATGTTGGTGGTGCGTAGTCAGTTAAGGTAGAGATGGCGTATATGTGTAGTTCATCATAAGAGAAGGAATATGGAGGCTCCCCTAGTCGTGGGGGAGAGAGGTTGATAGTATTGGATGGTCTTGTGTAGCTTCAAGCAGATAGCTCTTTGGGTCATCCCACAATAATGTTAAGAAGAAGATGGTCTTAAGCCCCTTTATACCACCTCCCTTGCACATTTTTAACCAAGAAGAAAACACTATAGTTAGTGAAAATATTGGATTCTAGGAAAGAGAATAAGAAGAAAGAAATGACAAAATAGGTGAAGAACAAGGCAAAGTCAACAATAATTTACCCCAATTGATAGTAGTGTGGAAAGATCTAGCCCATAACAGCCAGAAAGGAGGAACTAGTCCTAGTTTGAAGATGGAAAATCAAGATAGTACACTAAGACTACTCGTGTTCCATGGAATGGGTAGGGACGATGTAGAGAAATACTAGTTCACCTGTGAGCAATCCAGTATGTAAAGAGAGTTATAGATGACGGGTCCAAGATCACACAACTTGAGACTGCGTTCAAGGATAGGGCCCTAAGATGGTACATGAAGTATAAATATACTGTGCTAGTGGAACATATGAGGTCCTTGGATGAGATCAAGAAGGACCTACTTTGGGAATTTCCGAAGCCAAATTCAAAGTCCCAATGCATTACAAAAATCAAGTAGATCAACCAAAAAGAAGGAGATCAAACAACGGTTCAAAATATTGTTGGATAGGTTGACGTTCCATATTCAGGATGTGTATCATAGAGAGTGGTTAATTGCAGGGTGTCTATCCGATATTCAAGTCCCTCTCACCCAACAGAAGGTGACCACTCAGTGCAAGGAGGTTGAAATCATGATGCGATTAGAGGCTACATTTAGAGGCGCAAAGACATCGACTGGGTTGGCGTAGGTTCAGTCGCAACTGGACAAACTAAAAATACAACTACAAGATATGGACAAGAATATGGTCACACACAAGAACATATGCTATACTACATGTCATTCAGAGGGGCATCATCACAATGAGTGTCTAGTCCTTCCAAATTATGTGGCAAAAGACATTCCGAGTATGTTTTCATCGGGTCAGTCAGAATGATGTGAAATATGAAAAACGTGGGGCCATGTTCCATTCTGTTGTTCCACATTACAAAAGTACCAAACAACGACTCACACACCATTCAGTGAGTTATGTAAATCCATCGACCACGATATCAGTAGCTTCCAATCCCTCGAGTTAATGCAATACAATACCTGGGATGATTTACAAGTACAAGAGGAGAAAACGGGTGTTGAATACGGTGGCGCCAACAAAGAAAGATATCAAGGAGGACCCTAAGGTGGATATGGGCATGGTCATGGCTACAAATATGGTGGAGGAGGTGGTATACCCCCACATGTTTCAATTGCGGTGAGATTGGTCATGTTTCATGATTTTTCACTAAGCCACGCATGCTCTGTGCATATTGTTATAGTCCTGAACATGTAACTGAATATTCTCTTGAATTAATGAATAAGTGGGAGGATAAGAAGACTAATTGTAACATGGTGCATGCGGAGACATGAAAAAATAAGAAGAAGAAGGGAGAAGCACATGTTTGGGTAATAACCAATGGAGGGACGAAGACCGGGGTAGAATTCTAGCATGGTGAAGGCTCATGTTAGAAACCATATGGAAAGAGCAGGAAGGCACCCCATCCCTCTCCTAAGTTTGATGATGCTCAAAAGAAATAGTATATTCACGAGGCACAAAGGGACCTTTAAGAAGAAAGAGTGCACGATGAGCTGCAACGCATGAATCATAAGTCTATTGAAGAGGAACATATCTGGGAGGAAGGAAAAAAGGTGACACAAAGGTTTCTATAGGAGGAATGGATCTACAAAGAAGTGCAACAGGTGACACAAAGGTCGCTAGAAGAATCCTTTGCATGCGAAGAACTACAATGCACGACGCAAGGATATTTGGATGAGGCTTGTGTATGTGAGGAAATTTAATGGGAAACCCAAAGATCAATCGAAGAAGCATGTAGACAAACTATGCTATGAGACAATGATAAAAAATCCTATGAAGAACAATGCTAGGAAGAGTTGCAATGCACAACACGCATAGAATCCTTACACAACTTAGGTTGCATGGAGAAATTCAAAGAGTAAGTCAATGCCTTCTTTAATTGTTGTTTTCGCTTACTCAAGGATCCAAAATTCGTAAGTAAGTTGAACCAGATGTTAACTTATTGCATGAAATAACAAGGAGAAGATCCCACCATATCGACTCTGCTGCTGGAGATGGATGTCTGCCAGTTCATCAAGAAAAATCACACTGACGGAGATTTTAAAATGACATCGTATATTGGTGGGTACAATAGGGATGGAGTCATGTTGGATCTGGGATCTGACATGAAATTTTATCCAAAGAAGTCTTTGGAAGTGATGGGTAAGCCCAAGTTGGTCCAATCACCCATTCAACTCGAATTGGCCAATCAATACAAGATCTATCCCATAAGACGGCTGGAGCAAGTCGAAGTCAACATAGAAGGAGTGAAAACAAAGGCCAATTTTGAAGTCATTGAGATAATGGATGAGTCTGATCCATATCTTGCATTACTAGGAATTGATTGGGCCTTTGTAAATAATGTAGTGCTAAACTTGAAGAAGAGGCATATTTTCTTTGAAACTGGCACCTTTTTCATGGTCGCCCTACTGGACCCATATGAGGGTGCCCACTACAATGATCTCGTAGATGAGGATGCACAGAGCTTGCGAGTTGAAAATATTTACAAGGTCACAGGGTGCAAGGAGGACTACATCAATCCCACCGCAGATGGAGAATTAAGCTGAAGGAGTGTCAAATATTATGACACAGATTCTAATGATGTACAAGGGAATTTTACAATTTGAAAAGCAAGAAAAGCGAAGGAAGGAATATACAAGTTCAAAATTAAGGGTATCAATTATCATAAAATTATCGACAAAATCAAATGGATCCTAATAACAAGTGAAAATAATATTTTCTTATGTAGGTTGTCCAATATAATTTTGCAGATTATTTACATCAAAAGGGAGTATTCAAGGGAATAAAATTAACATCATTATCAACATGAATCGTGATGATAATTACATTAATATCAATTTGGCAAACCGATTATTAATTCCAGAGTCAAATATAATTGAAAAGGAAGATATTTTTCGCAAGAAACAAAATGAAATTAAGGAGTTACAAGTGACAATTGATGAATATGAATATATATCCCAATTTATTGTTATATATATGTATAAAGAAGAAATTGACATCATTATTAGGTTACCCTAGTTTAAAAATCTAGGTACCTTTATTTGAAACATGGAGAATTTTTTTTTGACGTTTCCACATAAGAAGAAGATGATGACACTTCAAGACACTACTATGAGGTCATAATCGATAATACCTTCATCAAAAGACTTTAAAATATATCTCAAAGGTGATCCTTCAAGAAAATGAAAATTCAATATCAAGGATGCTAAAATAATTTGATGAAGTTATCAAGGATAAAAACAAAGAAATTTCTCATTTAAAAGAACAGGGTAAAAAAATACTTACTGCTATAGTGGGAAAACTCCCCTATGGACTACACTAGAGTTCTAAAGTGCAGGCATAGCTAACCGTCTAAGTTCTCCTACTTTTAACAACTATCCCGACAAAACCCCACATTTATGCATAAAGTACAAAGTATAGGGATCCGATAGTCTTACCATAAACTCCACGCCCAGTGTCGATCCCTTTGCGTTCAATCGCTTCCTGACTGCAAGTGTCCTCCCAAGGCTGACCTGCATTCACCAAAATATAAACAAGAAACTACGAACATGCATTCTATATATAAATTAGTGGGTTAGACATCATAACAAAATATAAATTAAACATAAATATTGAACACATCATATGGCAGGACGAAAAAAGTACTTCTTTATATTAATATCAGAAAGGCACTTACAAAATGTGATCGACAAATGCTCCTCAAACCCGGTCCTGGGCTCCTCTTCACCAAGCTCCAACTGCTTCTACATATCTTTCTCCTCTTCACCTCTCTCTAGGAAATGGATTAGGCTAGTAATGGAGGAAAAAGGCTAGAATAGAGAATTTTGGCTCAAAATTCACAATGTGGCTACAAATTCTTGGGGCAAGAGGGGATTATGAAATGGGTAGAGTTTTACTGCTTTCATGCTTATATTTGGAATGGGACCCCAACACCTTCTTTTATATGCCAAAAATATAGTTATTCGGTTGGGTGACGGGCTATGGGCGGTCAATTAGTTAGGAAACTACCCAAAAGCCCGTATCCTCTTGCAACTTTTTATTTTTTGCAACTTTTGTGGGTATACGTGGGCTGTAATGGTGCATCTAGTGTACGTACGTGAGTTGTAGTGGTGCACAAATCATACACCCACGGCCATTATTGGTGTAGGTCGCGTACATCTTCAAAAATAGTGTTTTTTTAAGAAGAGCTTTCAGTGATGGCTTGGAAAAATAGCAAGTAAGATGGCCTGATGACAAGTATGCAGGTAAGATGCAATTTAGGGTTATAAAAGACTCCCCCTAATGTGTGAGGTCAGAAGAGCATCTGATGGCTGAAATACATTATGAATATTTACCAACGTACGAAGCGAGTGAGCCTGAGACCAGAGTTCGGGAGATGCCATCTGCAAAATAACAATTATCTCACCGAGGCAGGCATACCCATGTTCGGGATGAAATAAAATCATGGTTTCCAATCAAATACACTGCAGATCCATGTCATATAACTATATAAAGTGTATCCGCGAGCAATACACAACAGATCTACATCTCGAAATCAACAGATATACATGTATAGTATCCATATTCAAGAAGCTAACGACGCCTGATGGCTGGAGATGAGGCCTTCAGAGCTCAAGCAAAAACTTCAAGATCTTAAAAAATCAGGTAGGAGTGTAATGTAAGTGTACGACTTCACTACCCAAAGGTCTTCGACGGCTCATTGGGAACAAACAAGAGGATCTCGGTGATCATGCAGAGGACTTCATTGATTTCTAACAAGGAGTTGATTGGACTTTCGGGATGGCCGGGCATGAGGTCAAGAGACAAACTCTAGAAGGGCTGACTCAAGTTGGGTAAAATTTCCCTTAGATAATAGCACGATGAATGATGAGACTCAGGCAACATGGCATTGACATAAGTTCATGATGCAGGAGGCAATGCAAACTCTCCATATGTTTGGAAGAATAACCAAACGGAGGAGGACACAACTCTATGTAGCGAGAACAACTTCCTAAGGTCATATTAAATACTAGATCTTGACGAACAAACAGAAGGATGTGCTTTGTCCAAGGGAAACTCATTGTGCTGCCATAAAAAGAAAATACTTCTCCCATCCTCTTTTTGGGGTATATTTGATTTTTTTGTCTTTTTCAATAATTTTGAAAATCTTGAAAAAGAATAAAAGAATGATACGTTACAAAGGAGGATCGAGTGTTGCAAGAATACTAGTTCCAAGTGTAAGGAACACACTAATGCTCAAAGAAAGGAAACATGTGTAGGGAAATGACACTCATGAAAATTCCTCCATGGGTCAATCTGTCAAGATGCAGAGGCAAAGTGCTACAAGGCTTGTGTATAAGGCATGCTTTAGAGGTTCAATTGAGAGCAACATGGAGTCGGTATTAGGCCAAATATGCATGGATGCAAATGCGATTAATAGGACACAATGATAACACCCTTCAATGTAATTTTAATGAGCCCAGAGAAGGTAAGCTTGATGGTTTTCCATTTTTAGAGAGTCTGAAAAAGCGCAAAAGAAGACTCCACTGGGGTACCTTTTTCTAAGGTAGTCTAGTCGGTTCGAAAAAGGGGTAAACTAGAACCAAAAAGAAGTCTATTCAAGACCATTCTAATGAGTGTGACAAAGACAATATCACTTGGCAATCTTTTCAATTTTAAGGAGTCTGAAAAGAGCTTAACTATGGACTCGCTGTCTTTTTCTAGATTTAGTCTCCTTAGCCCAAAAACGTGAAATTTGCTGAGGAGAACTTTTCTGACGAGACAAATATCCTGAGGTGTACCTTTTTCCTCCTTAATATACATGCCAAAAAAAGGGGTAAACTCATGCCAGTAGATGTTTTTCTGAACCAATTAATGAGTGTGAAAGAACAAGGTCACTCGACGATCTTTTCAATTTTAAGGAGTTTGAAAAGAGCTTAACTATGGACTCCGCAGGGGATGTTCTTCTAGACCAGTTTAATGAGTGTGAAGGAACACGGTCACTCAACAATCTTTTCAATTTTAGGGAGTCTGAAAAGAGCTTAACTATGGACTCCGTGGGGGTTCCTTTTTCATAAATTTAGTCCCTTAGGCCCGAAAAAGGGTTAAACTTATACCTAAGAATACTCTTCTAGCGAACCAAAGCTCCTAGAGTATACCTTTGTTCGTACAATTGACCATCCAGACTGAAAAAGGGGTAAACTACCGCTGGACAGACGTGCCTTCAAGTTTTAGTTTGGCGAGCGTGAAGGGAAACAAGATCACTCATCAATCTTTTCATGTTTATAGAGTTTGAAAAGGGCTTAAAGAAGACTCATTTTTGTTTGGGAGTCCCGTTGGTGAGGTCAAGAGTGACGATGAATCATGAAAATGAGGCTCAAACTCGTAATCAGGACAAGACTAAAAAGGAATCCTAAGCCTAAAGTCATTAAAGATAGCATGGACACAAAAATGCAACCAGGATCTACCTAGGGCATCCATGAAGAAGTAGGATCTACCACCAAATTACGACACTTCTTAAGAAACAATGACGGTTTTGTGTCGCAATTTGGTGGGATCGATCCTATGGCAATGCGGAAAATACAACGAGATGCAAAAAGTGGAGTTGGAATCCTAACTTAAATGTAAAAAGTTGGAAAAACGACCTTTACCAAAGGATCTTCGAAAGTGACCCATCTCCCAAAAAGTTTCCCAAACAAAAAAGGAGTGTGTCGTAACATCCATTAAGAAACTCAAGAACCATGCTAAATGATTTTCAAGCTAGAAAAAACGACAAAAGGGTTCAAAAAATGACAAAAAGGGCCAAAAAAGTGTATAAATAGAAGCTTGGCAGCTCATTATCACCATTGCGAATTGAGAATTGACCAAAAATCCAAAAACACCCCTTTGATAAAAAATTTGATTCCAAGAGCTTCAGTGGACGAAACGAACTTCCTCTTGGACCAAGTAAGTACAAATCAACCCCTCTTGCAATTCAATACTTCCCTTCTTTGTTTATTTTAGTTTTTCGGGGGGTGTGCATTCTTAAAAAGGGGTGGCCCTGCGTGTACACGGGCTGTCCAAAAACAACACGCATATGCCTGCAGGCAGGAAACAATATTCCCACGTGCATACACGACTGTGCTCAATACAATCTGCGTACACCCTCAAGCACATGGAAAATTTTGAAGATACAAGAGTTTAAACCTCCTTTGAACTTGTCATTTTGTAGGATGTATGTCCATTGGAGAGAGAGGGAGCATGAAGACATTGATATATTGGTTGATGAGGAACCTGCAACTATCGCTACATTGAGGCAATGTGGTTTGTGTAAGTTCTTCCGATGTCCATTCATGCGAACACAACCCAGGCTGCTGAATGCCTTGGTGGATTACTGACACCCTGACGCTGAGGCATTTATGCTGGAGGGTTAGTCATTGACTCCAATGACTGAATAAATCTACTTTATGAATGGCCTCTCAAGGAGAGGAGAGCTAATAAACTTACATACTTTCTCCCCAGGGCCTCATAACATTGCCAATTTGATCGGACTACATTGCGACGTAGCCACTAAGAAGGTAGGTTCTCAGGTGTCGATCCACAATATTTCCAACCTATGACTGAAAGTGATAGTTTTACTCATTGGGTGGATCATTGGATCTATGGATTTACATCAGGCCTCATGGGCGCACGTGAAAACAAAAACTTTGGATTCAAGACTATTTTATGCTCATTCTTTTTTGAGAGGGTACCCAACCTTAGTCCTCGAGAGACAGTGCGGGGGCATGTGGCCTTTGCCCTGACAGTGAGTAGATGGGTGACATTACTACCACAACAGGGGGGCGGAAGGACCATAGAGGCCTTTCATGACACATTCTTTGACTGGTGGGCACAATAGATTTTGGCGATAGTGGAATACCCCTATGTCGGGATCAAATTTTCCAGGGACTCGGACATGCCCTTACCTCCAGAAGCTGAGCGAGGAGAGATGAGTTGAGGAGGGACCGGGTTCGAGGAGGAGTCGTCGATCTCATTTTGTAAGTGACTTTGTGAGATTAATATAAATAAGTACCTTTTCCATCCCGGCGTATGATGTGTTCAATATTTATGTTTGATTTATATTCTGTTATGACGTCTAACTTACTAATTTATATATAGAATGCATGTTCATAGTTTCTTGTTTGTCTTTTGGTGAATGCATGTCAGCCTTGGGAGGAGAGTTGTAGTCGAGAAGCGATCGAACGCAAAGGGATCGACACCAGACGCGAAGTTTAAGGTAAGACTACCGGATCCCTATACTTTGTACTTCATGCATAAATGTGGGGTACTATCGGGATAGTTGTTAAAAGTAGGATACTTTAGACGGTTAGCTCTGCCTGCACTTTAGAACCCTAGTGTAGTCCTTAGGGGGGTTTTCCCACTATAGAAGAATTAGCGACCATACTGGGGATTATGAAATGGGTAGACTTTCACTTCTTTCATGCTTAGCTTTTTAATGGGACCCCAACACCTTCTTTTATATTCCAAAAAGATAGTTATTTGGTTGGGTGACGGGCTATGGGCGGTCAATTAGTTAGGAAACTACCCAAAAGACTGTATCCTATTACAACTTTTTATTTTTTTCAAATTTTGTGGGTGTACACGTGCTATAATGGTGAAACTAGCATACATATGTGATATGTAGTGGTGTAGCAAGTGTACACTCGCAGGCAGTATTGGTGCAGGGCGCGTACATCTTCAAAAATAATGTTTTTTTAAGAATAGCTTTCAGTGATGGTTTGGAAAAAATAACAAGTAAGATGGCCTGATGCCAGGTATACAGGTAAGGTGTAATTTAGGGTTATAAAACTTACACAGATCAAGAAGTCAAAGGACCAAAAACAATGTACCCTGTTGAAACAGGTTTTAAAGTTTTTATCTCTAACCTAAAACTTCCTATTTTTCTAATATGGAGCCGCCTTAATTTAAAAAAAAAATAAAAAAATTTCTTTTTCAGGATTCAACTTTTCATAAGGTATAACCCTTGCTATCAGTTCCAAAAGCCCAATACCAAAATCCCAACAGGCATTATTTTTTAATAATAAAAGGCAGAAAACTAAAATGTTTTAAAGTCTCGATGCGCGTTCTATAAAGTACTTTTTATCACGATAAATTAAACCTTAAAGGAGTTGATTAAAAAACTTTAAACCTTTTGGGATTCAGGTTTACTCAGAACAATTCGTTTTCAATGCATATCGATTCACGAAATCCCGATCCCCGATTTCCCAAAAATATGGAAGTTAGTTATTAATCTTGATTAATTAAATTACTAATACCAAGGTTAAGACCTAACTAATCTCATCGCGATTTCGGGATTCAGGGTTTAGTGATGACATACATTGTGTAAGTAAGATCCCTGAAACCCCGAAATGCGAAGTCTCGACTCATAACCAATGTTTAAGCTGAACTAACTTTGTTTTAAAATCACAATTAATGGTAATTAAACTTCTATAGGTATTTTCATATTTCGGATTCCGTTGAACGAGATCTTTCAAATTTTAAATTTAGAATCGCCGAAATATGACCATATTAATAATGGATAAATGATGATTTTTGTGACACAAATCCGTATCTCAGAAATATTCTCTGCATTAAAGGTATTAATTTCTTGTCAGCTGCGTCAGTACTTTCACCATAAAATGAGTTAAAGGAAAATTAAAGGTCTGTGTTTCGAATCTTATCCTTTTTCTTTCTATCAGGAGTAAGTCGCATTCAACCAATCTTATACACCTCTCTTCTGTGATAGGTTTTCATTCTAATACAAAAGTTATGGCACCAAAGAAGGCACATAAGAAGAGTGAAGATACAACTGAGATTTGCAGCCCAGAGGGAGATGTCATATCCGACACTACGCCACATGCTATCGACTCGATCAAATCCTGGAGACAAATCTATGAAATTATGGACTACAAAATAAAAAATTCCCCTAATGATTCCGAGAATCACCTTTGGGACATAGCAGAATCAGAGCTTCACAAGATTGCAGCACGCCCACGACTCATGACGTACAATGACATAGTCAGTTGGGATTTAGAAAAGATTGATATTCTGACGAGAAGCATTTTAAACGATCAAGTGGTCATTATCGGCTCATTCATACCGGAAAATATCCAAGTAATGTACAAACTCTTGCCCAATCCTAAATACATTTACAATGCTGAATTTATAGCTGAATTTCAGAGAAAGGAATGTACTGAGGCAGACCAAACTTACCCTGATTTAATCAAAGGCTGGTGGAGATGTCCATCAAAATTTAGGGCCGATACCCATGGAATTTATGCCACTGCTTATTTGAATGAGTACATGGTTTATGTAGCTATGATGCTGTGCAAAATCTTTGGCAAAAAGAGTCCCTATCATTTCCCCGCAGAATGGGTGCCCTTTCTAGAGGAAGCATCAGAAGGATATAGTTTTAACTGAAGCAAGATTTTATCCAATAACCTAGCCAAAGAGATTTCAGATTACAAAGCTGTAAGATCCAAAGGTCAACCCGTGGCCTTTCACATGTCGTCATACTTCATGGACACAATTTTTGTTATGAATCCATTCCCCTTGATGAATTGGAGTTGGAACATAACCGGCCCCAAACCCATTCATGAGTATCACTCTAAGCTATGGGAAGAAAACGCTAAAAATTCATTTTATGAAGTTTGTCATTTCGTAGTAATACCAATGCATAAAATGTTTTATGGTTGTGACCCCCCTCGCATTTTTGAGACAGTCTCGTAAAACCTTAATGAAATAAGTGACTGGTTCATTGAAGAAAGCTTCTCCTATATCAAGGTTTATGGGTTCTCAATCCCTCCTCATGCACTTCCAAAATTCCTCCTGGACAGACTGGTGTGTAGGGAAGTAGCTCACCAAATAGTGAAAGGTGGTATCGGAATAGAGCTAAAGATGGCTCAAAATAAGTCCTGGCCAATCTTCCCTGTATATATCAGGAAATTTTCATAACAAAACTTGGGTCATTCCAAGGTGGAAGCAGAAGCACTTGAAGAGGTCAAATTGGTAAATATTGAGAACAAAAAGCACGACCCTTATCAACTAGTGAACAAACACATGATACACTGCGGTATGAAAGCTTATGAAC
This sequence comes from Picea mariana, assembly GCA_032191745.1. Classification (NCBI taxonomy): domain Eukaryota; kingdom Viridiplantae; phylum Streptophyta; class Pinopsida; order Pinales; family Pinaceae; genus Picea; species Picea mariana. The sequence continues at coordinate 54,952 of JASDQU010884818.1, forward strand.
ATGAAAAGTCCGCTTACGATGATATGTTCAAGGAGGTTAAAACCTATGAGGAGGTATTAAACAGAGTACAGGCATTATCGCCCGACTTACAGACCGGTTTTATGACCTTCCAAAGTCACAGGTGAAGCTGTTTACTGAAGATATTGCAAGGTGAATCCATGAATCCCCCTCCAGAGCAGGAAAAGCCTCCCCCAGGTTTTGAATAAGAGATACAGGATAAGGAAAATACAAAGGAAAATCCAAAGGAGACTGAAATGCATTCATAAAGAACAAAAGTTCCACAAACCGAGAACTCAGAGTCAGGGAAAGGAAAGGAGTTTGAAACATCCCCAAAAATCCCTGGTGACTTTCCCAAAAAAGTAGGAGGAACGACATCAACAGAGCTTGAAAGCCCTATTACTTCTTTGACCCCTTTGCAGTTTACTTACAAAAATCCCCAGATGGAAGCTCTATATGTTAGTGATCTTGAACCTATTTCTAGAGACGACATTCCTTCATCCGATTATTTTTTCAGTAAAAAGAGGAAGGTTGTATTGAAACAAGAAATGCATCCAAGAGGAAACACAATGATAAAAAAAATAAGATAATTGTAGATGGACAAAATCTTGAAGAAGGGGATTTCACTACAGAAATAGCAGTCTCAATGGGAGCATTCACAACAACAAATTTATACTCTATAGGTAACTTGAGAACTAGGTTACAACATAAAGATCAAATGATAGCCCAGTTACAAAGTCAATTAAGGAGACTAAAAGAAATATCAGTCAAGAAATAAACAAAGGGATAGAACGAGCCAGAGTCAGTGACATACATGAGATTGAAATGCTAAAAACAAACTTAAATGAAATGAACATGAAGATACAAGTCATTCAAGGACAGGTCCTCCACCAGGAAGAAATGAATAAACAATTACAAAATAAGATGAATTCAATTCAAAATCAAGTGGTAGAGATGGAAAATTTTCAAGCCCAGGTGTTGGAAATACTTGCAAAAATAGAAAAAGCGCAACATGGATTGATCTCCAAGCTAGAAATTATTCAGAATTAATTTCAGGAGGCAAGCAAATCCTTTGATGGTATTCTCTTGAAAGAGAAATAAAAAAAAGTAGCCAGAACCACTTTTCAAAAGGCAGTGGCTCTTTCAGCAAAAGAGGAAGTCGAAAAAACTCAAAAGCTATCTGTTTCAGAGCAGATTAAAGGGGATATAATACTCAAGGTATGGGAGGCAAACCTTGCTGAAAACAAGAGAATAACCAAAGAGGTTAATGATGATTGCCAAGGAATTTTTGACCTTCTAGATAAAGCTTCATTGAATATTGGAAGAGACGACTGTCCTGGGTTGTTAGGAGAAATTAACATTGGAAAGCATCAGTTAAGCTTCAAGGAGAATCTGGACGAAATTCAAATAAAAATCTCACAAATAAAGGTAATTGATGTCACACAAATTAATAGATGGATGGTGAAGCCGAACTTAAAGTTACAAACTATTGAGTTTACAGGAAAGATAATTGAAGATCGTCTACCAGAACTAAAAGGAAAGTTCTTCCTATTTGAGGCGAAAGATATTCCAGAGGCTCCTAGAGTTTTGGTGCAGTTCCTGGGAAAATGTATTCACTATCTCAAAACAGAAGAAGGATATTCATCAACAAAGAAATAAAGTACTATTTTGAAAGTTTTCATCACCGAAATAACAAAGAAGATAAAGATAGAAATGTAAACGGTTCAACATTGAACATTTATGTAACTGTTGGCCTTGAAAAGTTAGTTAATCACCAACGGAAAAAGAATTTGGCTATCATGTATAAATATAATTTCACAAGAATGAAAAAAGGCTTTTTGTTTTGGAGCCGATTGTATTAGAAGTTTTTCTGATTTACAGTGATAAAGATAATGCAGAAGAGATTCTGAATTCTGTCAACTTGAAGTTATGTGTCCATTTACTTTGTTTTCAACATCTTTCTTTTCATGTCTTTCTAATGAATGATCAACTACAATTTAGCACAAACTTCTATTGTAGTTTGAATTTATTTGATTTTCTAATCATTTACAGATTTTCCTCTGTGATTGCTATCAGCAGTTTCAAGACCTGTAGGTCATTTGGATGGTTACATTTTGTACTTCATTAGAAATTTCGTTTTTCTTCCCTTCTTTTGTTATGATATGAGATTCTTTTATGATTAAAGCTTCATATTTTCAATAGCGTTACATTTTTTCTTATTCCATCATTCTCAACACTCCTAATTATTTCAAGTACAAGAAATGGCCTCTACTGTTGTTGTGTTATTATTTTAAATTCAAAAACTCCTTATCCTTTTTTATCTTTCAAAACAGAAGTAACAAATCTTTGAACATTTTATAATTTATTAAATTTTTACCCCTCATGAATGTCCCCAATAATAGACATCCTAACATAGCACCTGGCCTTCTAGATCAAACTAGCATTGCTTTGAACTTATTTAATACCATCCTACAAAAAAAAAATACTCGGGTCGAGTTAGAATGTTCGTGGGTAGTTATCGAAAGAGATATCAACATCCAAGAACAATGGGAAGCTAGACAAAGATAGTTGAGGAATCAACTCTGATTTACCCTTCCCAAATTGATATTTTAACCCTTAACTCTCTCTATATTTTCGGATGCCTTGACGATATACTTTATATCCTTAAAGTATAAACTTAGGAACAATGTATTTTTTGGCGTCGTTGCCAGGGAACGAAGAAACAAATATTTTCCCTGGGAAGAACGACATTGACACTTTCTTTCTTTGATAGTGAACAAAGATCGAAAAAACTTCTAAGGATACTTTCATCTTTCACTTGGTGACTCCACGATAAGTAAACTGGCTTTTTGCCAGAAGAACACCAGAAAGAACCCAGACAACAAGCAGACCTCGCCATTTTCTGATCCAGAAAATATTTTAAAATCACGAAAATCCCTTAGACAAATCGTTTTGCCCATACATACTATTAGTCAACCTGATTCTACACAGTCGAATGTTAAGGGAATACTTGAGAGATCCATCTCGCTCCCCCTTTCAACCAATACATTCTCTTTTCCCGAAGTATATATCCCTACTACTCAGTACTTTGACAAATGCCATGTATATCCTGATTCAACCCCCGTTGATTCTCCGATATATTCACCTTATGAGTCTGGAGAAACAAGTTATTTTCTTCTTGGGCCTTCTTTCTCTAGTTCCTTGTTCCTTGATAATCAATTACACACAACCTTTCTATCACATTCAAGCACAACTCAAAATCTACCAAACTTCCATGAGCTTTCTCCTCATAGACTCCGAGTTTCAGCCTCAAATCCATCAATGGCTGCACACGGAGGCATGGGAGATGGAGGCGGTGCCCTAGGAGGAGCAGTAGGAGGCCAAGTACCACTCCCTAGAATATTTTCTAAGGTGGCTTCCATATATGCCCCTCTTTTCCTCCCAATCCCCCTACACGACCTTCTCGAAAATTACATGAAAAGTCTTCCCAAATTCAGAAGGGAAGGAGATTTAACCGCACAAGAACACATCAATTTCATTGACCAATTTGCTGACATCCTTGGAATCGAGCACGAATATGTCTATTCTAGAATCCTCATTCAGACTTTCGAAGGATAGGTGAGGACCTGGTTCTAATCCTTGGTAGCGGGATCTGTAAGGTCTTATGAAGAACTTCAAAACTCTTTTATCAGACAATGGGGAGAAAGAAGAGACCACCTCTATTACCTAACTAAATTTGGGGCTCTCAGAAAGGAAAGCTTAGAATCAGTTCTTGAGTTCACTCAAAGATTTAACAAGTTGTATAATAAAATCCCTATCGAGGTCAAACCTTCTCAACCCACAGCGAAAGTAACTTTTGTTGGATCCTTTGACCCCGATTTTGCTCTATTATTAAGAGAAAGGAGATCAATAGATCTCACCAAGATGCAAGATGATGCCCTAGAAATTGAATCGAACATGATGGCATCAAGAAAAATAAAATCCAAAGTAGAAACCGGGAACAAAGAAAATAGAAAATTCAAAGAACAAGGTGGATCCTCAGGATTGGGGAAATCCTCGGTAGATAAAATAGACAATATGGCTAGGGTAATTAAAGAGCTGTCAAATAAGATCTCAAAAATGGAACTTGATAAATAAAAAAGTGATTATTTTCATAGGAAGGATTTTAGAAGGAATCCTGATCCTCAAGCCCCACAAAGACAGATTAAGAATGAGGATCAAAATATTCTAACCCCCTTCAAGAGTGAAAAATTCATTGGAGGGGAAGACCCTACAGATTGAACCCAAAGTATAAAGAGAACGTGAAGATTGAGCTCGACAGAATGTTGGAAGAAGGGATTATAGAACCTGTCGAAGAGTCAGAGTGGATTAGCCCTATGGTGGTGCAAGACAAGAAAACTAGTGAGATCAGAATCTGTGTGGATCTTAGGAAGTTAAATGATGCCTGCTTGCATGATCCCTTCCCTAGAACATTCACTGATGAAGTGCTAGATAATGTGGGAGGCCAAGATGTATATTATTTCTCAGATGGATTTTTAGGATGCCATCAGATCTGGATTGCTAAGGAAGATTGCCACAAGACCACGTTTTCCACAGAGTGGGGATCATATCAATATAAAATGATGCCATTTGGATTAGAGAATTCCCTACCCATCTTTTCCAGGGTGGTGGACGAAGCGTTCAAAGAGTTTATGCATAAATATTTAGAGGCATACTTTAATGATTGGACTCTGTTTAGTTTGTTCAAGAATCATATTGAATGTCTAAGGTTATGTTAAGAACCAAACATCAATATAGCATAGAAAAACCTCAGGAAAAGTACTCAACACCTTGAAAAAGAGATAATTTCAGATAATAAGCCTCTTCGAGGGGGCAACCTCCTTTTACCCCACTTAAATGTTCAAGTCCAAGATGATTCAAAATGAAAATGTCTCCTTGGTATATA
>JASDQU010884820.1:18350-33682 GCA_032191745.1 Picea mariana
CTCAACTAAATTAACATTAAACACTAAGAGAAGAATTATTTTGTGTCATTAATATATATAATTGACAACTATACACTAATTTAATGATCCCTAATTATTATTATAAATAATCTCAACTAAATTATAGATATAACATCAACCACTAAGAGAAGAATTAATGTGTATCATTAATATATATAATTGATAATCATATACTAATTTAGTGATGACTCATTATGTGGATAAGCATTCCAATTTTGAATAATAATTCCAATTTTAGAAATAAGATGAAAGGTACAACATCGTATGCAGATACATCCAATAATAATATCTTCTTTTAACTTTCACAGTACAATAATAATTTATTTGTTTAATCATTAATTACACGATTAAAGATGTCTATATCATTTGTGGATGAAAGATGTCTACTTGGGGGATGAAAGATTTTTGTTGACCTATGCGAATGTATATGGAAAGTGTTAATATATTTTGTGATATTAATATTTTGTAATATTTATATATTTATATATTAAATGAGGATAGATTTATTTTAACTTTTAATTTATCAACGAGTAGAGAAAGATTAAATTTTTCGAGTTGAAAATAATTTTTTTAAATATAAAACTTGAAGAAAGATTAAAGATTTACACCTCAAAAGATTTAATCAGAGTTGTAAAATTATTTTTACTTCATAATATTTTTTAAAAATAAAATTATATTTATTTAATATTTTACATTCTAAAAATTAAATTAAAATTTTATATTGAAAATATACATTTTAAATACTATAAATAAAGTATATATTTATTCTTAATCTTTAACGTAAAAAACATTTATTTTAATAAATATGTCATAGTAAAAAAATTTAAGACTGTTCTCAAAGTTTTTGATTATATGATAAGTTTTTTATTTGAATAATAACAACCTGAGTTAGTCAAATTTTGTTAGTATGATTGGTTTTAATGGGTATAGGAAACCTAAGAATTCAGTTAGCTAAGAGGTCCACCTATGTTAAGGGTGGGCGTTGCCTAGATTGGGTGTTATCCCCTGACTTTCCCAAGTGATTTTGACTACTTAGAAACCCCTGAGTGGTGGGTCGTGGTTTCTTAGATCTTAGGCTAGATTAGCAAACAAAAAACAATTAAAATAAGGTTACTTGAGAATAAAGTAGAATACTAATTCTTAAATAATGTAATGTTTTTTCTTAAATGTTGTTAAAATCCACATTTAATTATGTTGAGATGATTGTTTTATTAGTTATGAATAGTACAATTTATTTTGTGTGTTAATTTAGATTTTTTTAATATAAGTAAGGTTTTTTTTTTTTTTTTTCTTGGGTAAGAGGTTAAAATGCAATTGGGTAGTGTCTAGTTTTATGTATGTGATTAAGGTTAGATGTCACTAAAAAGCACATAACTTCATTGTAGGTAATTTCATACCATAAAGGATATTGGCTTTCTTGCATATGCTATCCAAATTGAAATTACCTTTAAGTTTTGGAGTAAGAACTAAAACTATTTTTGATTGAATAATTCATTTTCATAGGATGTAAGGAAATAGGTTAATTACACAAAACCCAAAATATTTTGGTAAAAGTGAAAATTTACCCCTTATGAATCACCAATTAATTTTTTTTAAATAACCATAAAAAATCAATTTACATTCCTACCCACATTCCTATATAATAACTAATAAAAACTATCTTCTTTTCAATGTTAATTAAATTATGTTAGGTTTTTCCAACTTCTAAAAAGTCCAACTCTTCTTTTTTTAAAGATTATAAATATAAAGTAATTTTTAAAATAAAATTGTATGATAGAAATTTTTGTGTGATTATGCTGCCACGTGACTAACTCATTCTGAATCCTTTTGCATTTTTACTATATTTTCCATGCATGTATGATGATTATTATTTTTTATTTTCTCACACAAGCTAAAAGAGAAGAATATTCCATTTCTAAAGAAATAAATATTCATTTATTATCAAATTAATAATGTTAAGTACATCCATTATCATTTCAACATTATTGAGGCATTTCCTTTTCTCAAAGATTGATTTGGTGAGTATTATTTAAATTTCTCCAAGAATGCTATGAGTAGGTTTAATACTAAAGAAAATGTTTTTTCTCTTAAGAGGTTATAGGTTTAAATCCATAGAGGGGTAGAGTATGTACATCTTCATAGACTTTAGCAGTGAAATCACTTTACTAACTAGGGTCCCTTGTCCCACAAACAAGAGGGTCTCATACACCAATTTGATGGTTGGCTTGGTTGTGACGTTAAAATTAGATTATTATTATTATTATTATTTCATATGTTCCTTTACCAATGAAATGACTATTAGTATTTTTTATAAATTAGATTATTATTATTATTTCATATGTTTCTTTACCAATGAAATGATTATTAGTATTTTTTTTAATATTTAAATAAATATTTTTTATTATTCTATTTTTGTCACAAGATGATGATTGATAGTATAAAAACGTATCACCAAATAGTCTTAGTTTTTCGAATGCTGTAAGTCCATATAATTTATTAACAAAACCATTGTTCCAAAAGCACTTGGATAAGATGCCAATGGTGTATTCTTGTAATAGCTTTCCTTAAGCATGCAAAATAAAAAAACATTTAAAGAGAACATAGAATATCAAATTTACTCAAATAAGGTGTCCATCTCATGATCCACTTATGCGGATGGGTTTTTAGTGTCCATATTCATGCTAGTGGATGTGGTTGAATGGGAAATTGGAATTCTAGTGGGTTAAAATGGATGAGAAACAACATGGTTCATAGAACATCCAAGTGGGTCAAAGGATGTAGAGGCCATAAGGTATCCATATGATATAGGTGAGGAGAGGCCATGAACATGAGGGAAAGGTTTAGATGGACAATTATGTGCTTCAACAAAGACTGTATAGATGCAATGTCAGAAGTACTTACCCCAAATCATAACCATTAGGGCCTATGATTCCTCCTCCCATTCAAGGAGGCTTAACATGTGTTCTCCAATGTTGATATTGCACTAGTCCCTAATTTTTTTATGCTCCTTTAGCTTCTTCTCAAATTTTTTATTCCATCTATTCCATTGTAACCCGAATATGTCACACTCCCACTAGTTTCTGATATCTTTCTCTCACTGCCTTTATCACTTGTTTAGGTATTTTAGGTCACAAAGCATGAAACATTGATTCCTGCAATGACCATGTGCCATGGGAATACTCACACATTGTTAAGAAATATGAAAGTAATATATGCACAAAGATGGGTGTAGATTAAGCCTCATGTCCTTCAAATTCACCTTGTCATTCACATCCTTCCATTTTGGAATTAACCTCCCAAACTACCACTACATGCCACATGCAACAACTGAATTTGATATTGTATCAGTCATAAATCAGTCTATGTGAATGGAGGGACTAGATGAGGCAAGGTTATGGTCGATGGTTATTCTTCTCCCTTGAATTGATGCGATATGACATGTGTTTTTTTTTGAAAGAAACATTTAGAGAGATTTGTATTAAAAGGTGGACTAGCCATTGGTTCGATTACAAAATGGCATAGCTTCACTGAGCAGATGCCTGTAAGGAGCTTGACAGAACTCCTGAAAACACTAAGCTTGGGCCTTCACCCACAGAAGCGACTCATTTAACCTACGAATACAGACTTATTTAGTGCCTTGACTTCTATACAAAATGTCAAGTTGCTTAAGAAGAGATGAGATCGCTTCAGACCGAGCGGCTGGTTATTTTTTAGGGTCCTTCTTCCATTCGTTGTTCAGCTGGGACATTTTTACTTCCAACTGGCCTATTCTTTCCTCAAACTCTTCCTTTGGGTTCTTCGGTTCTTGATGCAGTTTGCTGAGCTCCTCCGTGAAACCGAACTTTGCAGTGGAGATGTCCTGCTCCAGTTTCTCCATTCTTCTGCCTGCTTCCGAATCCAGGTTCTCTAAGAAATCTAGTTGGAATTGTAACATTTGTTTCAGGTTCTCCAGCATTGAATCCATGAGCTTTAGCCGCTCCTCCGTGGTAAGCTTGTTGTTGGAACTTGTTGCCATCACTTGTAACCTCCCCTGCTTCGCGCGCTTCTGGATCTTCAAAGCCGGTTTCACTGAACAACTATGCTTAGAATTGCTCTGAGCCTAAGGATGTGTCTCTGATTTAAACTCGCCCTCCCTGGCCTTCATCATTTCGCCCTGCTTTGATTGTTTCAAGAGGTATGGGCGGGGTGCTCTTCTGTCCCCTCTTTGCCTGAGATTCGATCTTTCTCAGACCATCCTTTGCCCCTTTCGTCCAATCGATTGGTCCTGGATTGACTGAGCCTGGGCACTGTCACTGTCGTCCTATCCCCCTCTTTGCCACTTGCAAAAAATGCGTGCGTGCTGATTTGATGAGTCATGGCATCTCCACCGTGGACAACAAACCATTTAAATTCAAACTTCCTGGTGCCAAAAGGGCACCTCTATTTGCTTCCGCGTCTGTGCCCTCATTCAGCTCTCGCAAAACATGGAATAATTTATAAGAGGTGAAGCTCCTAAGAAGAAGGCGGATTTTGTCCAGCAGGTTGTTTAGTTGCGCGCTCTGATTTTTGGAAGAGTGGATGAGGGCTCTGATTATCATTCTAGAGTCTCCAATGATGATCAAGTTCTGTATCCCGTGCTTGCTGGCTTGACATAGTCATTGCCACAAAGCCATGGCTTCTGCGCTATTGTTGGTGGCAGTGCCTAGACCTAGGGCGTATCTCACCATTGTTTCTGCGTTGGGGATTTCGATTGTCCCTCCTCCACCTGCTTGACCTGGATTTCCCTTTGAGGCCCCGTCGAAGGATAGGATATAGGCCTTCCTTTCTTTCTTCCAATTGACAAACTCCTGTTTTCCTATCCTTATTTCCCAATCCTTTTGGCGCGAGGTGTTGGCTATGCTCCCATTTTGCTTTTGAATTTTAAACTGGGCTAGCCAGAGCTCTTCCTTTTCTTCCAACTTCCTACTGCAGTTTGGTTGACGAAGGTAATGGGCCCATTCGCCGAAGAGTGCTTGAACAATGGAAACCACTATGGGTGCGCTCCTTTTCTTATCCCTGAAGACTCTGTTATTCCTTTCCAACCAAAGTCCCCACAGGATGAACCTTGGGAGGGCACTCCAAAGCACCGAGGCATAGCTTTGTTTCTGATTTTGAAATGGGTAAAGGGAATCCCAACCTTGGAGGAGGCTCTTGATGTCTTGAGGGCGGAGGAAGTCGGTTTGCAACCCAGTTGCCAGCCTCCAAACTTCTTTGGAATAATTACAATTGAGGAGGAGGTGATCTGAATTTTCTTCAGCCTGTTGACAAAGAGGACATCTGAAGGGGCCCTCCCAACCTTTCCTTCGGAGGTTTTCCCCTGTTTGGATGCTGTTATGGCCAAGAGTCCAGAGAAACAGATCGATTTTGGGAATGGATTTAGTTTGCCAAATGGTTTTCCAGAGGGTCGGGTTGGGTGGGACGTTGGGGACGTTTAGAAAGGTTCGATAGCCAATAGAGGTGGTATAAGGCTTAACATTCTTCCCCCAGCCTCTCTCATCCTTCCCTTTTTTTTTGAGGGGGGATTTCCCTTGTAGGCAGATCTTAAGAGCACGCCAGTCACCTCCTAAATCCGGGGGTAAGTTGCCCACTTCCCATCCTTTCCATGACTTGCATCTGTCCTTTCCCCACATTGAGATATCGAAGAGCGTCTTTAAGTTTTGCCTGTCCATCCAATCTTCTAGTCACTTTAGGTCCTGTCTTAATTCTAAAGGAGGGTCTCCTAGAATTGAGTCCTGCCAGATTTTGATTTTCTTCCCGTTTCTTGGCACCTGGGTGAGGTGGGGAATGAAATGAGCCAAGGTCTTTTTGCAGAGGGTGAAGATTGGGGATCCTTTGGCCTCCCTGCAGGGGTTTTCTATGCATCGCTCCATTACGCCCCTGAAATATTTTTTCCACGGTGCTTCTTTGCTCCATGCTAGTTCACTGTTGACTATATTCCAGAGCAGTTTTGCCCCCAATGCCAGATTCTGTACTCGGGTTTTTTTGAAGTTGAGACCTCCTTCCAAGAGGGGCTTGGAGATTTTCTCCCAACTTATTAGGTGCAGTTTCCTGCCTGTCTGCTTCCCGCCTTCCCACATGAAGCTTCTCTGCATTGCTTCCATTTTTTGAATTATGGATCCAGGGGCAAGAAGCAGCGAGCTCTGATAGATGGGAACATTGGCCAGAATGGACTTGATTAGGACAACTTTCCCTGCCAGATTTAGCCAATTCGCCCCCCAGGAGGAAATTCTCTTCTTTAGCTTGTCAATTAGGTGGTTCCACTGTGAGGCCCTTGGGGCAGCTTTGAAGATAGGAATTCCTAGATAGGTAAAGGCCTCCCAATTGGTGTGTCCTTCCATCCCCAATACTCTAGATATTCCTATCATCTCTTTGGGCATGATATTCCAGCCATAAATCTTGCTTTTTGTTTGACTTATCTCGCTTCCTAAAACTGCAGCATATGCATCTAGTTCCTCCTTGAACTTCTTTGCTATTATTGGGCTTGCCCCGCCTAACAGCAGGGTATCGTCCGCAAATTGAGCATGATTTATGTCTTTCACGCCTTGTGCTATTTTTAGACCCTGAAGGTTGTTTTGGGCTTTGGATTTTTCCAGCTGATAGCTTAGAACCGAAGCTTGGATTGCATAAAGGAGGGGCGAGAGCGGGCACCCTTGCCTTAATCCTCTGGAGGCTTGGAAAAATTTTGTTACTCTTCCATTTACCATGGGGGCTATCCATGGAGACCCTATGCAGGCTCTAATCCAATTCACAAAAGGCTGATCGAAACCAAACTTCCTCATTACCTCAAATAAGAAATTGTGATTAACTCTATCAAAAGCATTTGCTAGATCTAGTTTTATAATCATACCTTTGTCTTTCCTCCGGATGCTCGAGTGAAGGGCCTCTTGCACAGGGATGATGTTGTCTGCAATGTGCCTTCCTTTGATGAAGCCTCCCTGGTTTTCTGGGATGATAAGAGGGAGGATTGTTTTCAATCTGTTTGCTATAACCTTGGTAAGGATTTTGTAGCTTGTATTGCAAAGGGAAATTGGCCTGAAGCGGTTAAAGCTGAGCGCTCCTTTCTCTTTCGGGATAAGTGCCAGGAAGGCCGAGTTTGTGCTCCCTCCTAGCTTGCTGCTCACTTGTGATTTCCTTATCATTTTGGTGAAATCAGATTTGATTATCACCCAACAATGTTGGTAGAATCTGGCTGTGAATTCGTCCGATCCAGGAGCCTTGTCCGGGTGCATTTGGTCTAGTGCCTCTTTTATTTCTTGCTACGAGACTTCCTCAACAAGTCTGAGATTGATGTCTTCCTTTATGAGATTTGGGACGATGGAAAGGGGGTACCTGTGGGGATCCATGTTTGCCCTTTGCGTTTCTGAGTAGAGGGATACAAAAGTTTCGAATGCTGCTTGTCTAATGCCTTCTTGATCAGAGATTATAATATTTTGGGCCTGGATTTCTGTCACTGCCTTATAATGCTTCCTTGCTTCCGCTTGCTTATGAAAATAACTAGTGTTTTTATCGCCTTCCTTCAACCAGAGACTACGGTATTTTTGCCTCCAATAACATTCTTCCTCCCTGCAGGCCTTGTGCCACTGCCTTTGGAGGTGGTCTTCTTTAAGTAGGTCCTGCTGTGTGACCTCCCTGTTTTCCAAATCGAGTTGATGGCTCTCCAGGCGCCTTTGGGCTTCTTTGCGTAAGATGGCTGGGTCGGGTTGTCTTTTTGCCCGGTACTTTAGCGTAGTCTTAAGCCTATGTAGTTTCTCTTCCCAAACATAAAATGCGGATCCTTTTACCCTGCTTGTCCACACGCTGGAAACTAGGCACAAAAAATCTTTATCATGTGTCCATGATGGATTGAATCTGAATCGGATGGGTCCCTGGCCTTGATCCGTCTTCAACTCTAGGCTTACAGGCTTGTGGTCAAAGGTGCTGTGTGGGAGGATTTCTGAGGAGGCTATGAGCCCAAGGGTCAAGAAAGAGCTTTGGACGAGGAATCTGTCCAGGCGGGCAGCAATATGCCCCGGACCTACCCTTTTGTTGGTCCACATATAGAGGCCTTTGAGCGACTTAATATCCATTAAATCCCATGCTGAGATTAGGTCTTCCACCCATTCTCTAGCTGTGTCCCTTACGATAGATCCCCCTCGTTTTTCTTCTTGCGCCAGAGTTACATTTAGATCCCCTCCGAGGATGATATTTTCTAGATCATTGCTTGTTAAGAAGTCTTGGAGGGTTTTCCAACAGTTCTTTTTTTCTTCTATATGTTGTGGGACATAGATATTAAAGAGGCTTACCATATGTATGGACTCCTGGTGGAGGAGATGGGTGTAAATCCAATGCATGCAGGTGTCTGAGCTGATCAGTTCTATTTTGGAGGTGTTCCACAGGGCGCAGAGCCCTCCTGACGCTTCTCTGGCGTTTTCAGCTAAACCTTGGTTGTTTCTCCAAACGTTTTTTGAAACTTTAATAGAGTCCTGTTGACTCATCTTGGTCTCCTGGATGCGTAGGATGTCCGCTTTCGATGTTCTGATGATATCCCTGAGAGCTTCTTCCTTCCTTTTGCTACCGAGACCCCTACAGTTCCAAGAGGTTAACTTTATTGATTACCTTGGGGGGGGGGGAATGGCCTCCTTGGGAGGATTTAGTTAGCTTCCTTGTTTGCCTCACACCGATCAGTTGTTTGATGGTTGGTTGTGCTCCTTTTAAAACGTCCTTGTAGTTTTCCTGATCTCTTTCTTCTTTTTTGGATTTCCTGCCTCTTCCTGGTTTCTTTGGGGTGTCCCAGGCTTCACTTGCTCCTTCTGAGTCGTTCCCTGATGAGATCTCCCCATCCTCAGTGCCTTGAGTCGCCCTATTCCTTGGAGGGGATTTATTTTGCTCCACTCCTTCTATTATCTTTTGGGTTTCTCCGTCTTCAGGGGTTTGGGTACCTCTTGTGTCTTCCTCTTGGGCGTCTTTGCACGGCTCCTCCATCTCCCCTCCAGTTCCCAGCGCCAATGTGTTGAAGTTGTTTGTCGTCTCTTTGTTGCCTGGGTTCTTGTCTTGAGTTGGAGTTGGTTTTTCACTTCTTGGACCTTTTGATTTTGGTTTCCCTTTCCGGGCTTGTTGCCAACCCTCTTCTCCTGCCTTCTCTGTATTTGGGTTTTTTGGGCAGTTTCTCTGGAAGTGGCCGTATTCGTGACATCATCTACATTTGAACGGGAGCTGCTCATAATCCATCTTTTGAATGTGTTGCCAAGCTCCTACCTTTAGTTTTACCGCTTTCGGAAAACCTACCTCCAGACCAACTTCCACACAAATCCTTGCACAGGAATACTGGTCTTTTGGATCGGCTTTATCGATATAATGTCCTAGTCCATTCCAGATAGCTTGCAGCGATGAGGAGTCCCAACAGTGTATTAGCAGGTTCGGGAGTCTTACCCAGATAGGGACGCCTTTTGGCACTTCCGAGGCTGGATCGAAGCTTGGAGTCCATCGATTCAGATAGAGCCCCTGTGTGCCCATGAAGTACGGCCCATTTCTGAAGATTAGATCTCTGTCCTACTGAGAGATGAATTCGAAAATAAAGTATCCTCTTCCAACCGCATAACACGTTACGTTGTTTGTTATCAGCAGTCGCCAATTCCTTTGAATCTAGTTGTCTGTTGTTTTAGCTGAGGGACAGAGGCCCATGAACTGACCTACCAGGGCGCGATTTGAGAGGGAAAGCGCGACCTTCATTGGCTGCTCCGGGGGAAGGTTGATCTCCGAAACATCGTTTAGCCTCTTTACAAAGCTTGGCGCTTCTGCCTGGGGGGATTTCTTACTACAGGCTGCAACTAGTTTCCGAAAGGACGAGATTGGGGAGGGAGGGGGCGGCGGCTCCCCTCCGCCCTGGATAGACATGGCAACGCTTGAACGCAAACCCTAAATCAGAGCGAGAGCTTTACCTTCGCGCTGCTTTTACAGGTCCTTTTTTTTCCTCAAAAAAAGAACTTGTTAATTGCATGACGAAAATCCTAAGTACACCATTGTTACTATGATATGACATGTGTTGATAACCATATCTTCTTCCATTAATGAGTTCATGAGTTGAGGGAGGAGGGAGCATGTTGAGGTGTTGATTATGACTTCCCTTTTTTTCTCACCACCCCTTCTCTTAATCAAGTTTCTTGTATTAAATTTTTCTAATTTTCAGATGTGATAATTATTGCCTTATTATTTAAATGCTATTGTTATCATTGAATAATTACACATTGAAAATCTCAACAAGACTTAGCAAACTTGATGATAGGTTATTGTAAGTAAATATTATATGAGATGATATATTATAATTGAGGGCCCCTATATATATACTTGGGCAGAGTGCCCTTTCATTAATGGACATGTATTTTCTATTATTGTCTTTTTATTAATTAATTTATTATTAACTATTAAATTTTGAATATTTAAATTTATATATTATTTTATAAATATATTATTTCTATATTATATTTATGTTGATGATTATTTCCTCACATGCATGTCTAATTAATATATATCACTCCATCCTCGAGTAGGCAATGTGAGAGAACCTTGAGTCTATCTACTCCTCGTCGAGAGAAAAGACTATGTCTGGGCCATTCACCACTAGCAAAGCTCCGTGAGTGAATGAGTCATTTCCCTTGGTCAAATCAACAAGACCAATCTGGGAGAATGTCTGCCCAATGCTACTAACTGTAGAAGCATCAACACTCCCCCTCATTGAGGGAGACATTCTACATCACCCCAAGCTTGCATTTGAAGTATACAAACTTTGTCTTAGATAGAGGCTTGGTGAGAATGGCCACAATTTTCTCATTTGTGGATATGTATTGGAGCTTTACTTCTCCTTTTGTACCATGTCTCAAATGAAGGGATATTTGATCTCAATGTGTTTCGACCTGTCATGAAATACTGGATTTTTTGAAAGCTTGACACAACTTTGATTATCGCAGTGTATTAAGGTCATCTCTAGCTCTTGATCAAACAGTCGTGCAAGAAGTTTTTGAAGCCATACTACTTTCCAACTTGGGACACTAGCTATGATATACTTTGCTTCTGCTTTATTGAGTGCTATAGAAGTCTACTTCCTGCTAAACCAGGATATCATAGTTGATCCTAAGCTAAAGAAGCACCCTTAGGTGCTCTTTCTGCCCACTACACTCCCTTCCCAGTCAGAATTAGTATATCCCTGCAACATCACTTCACCACCTGAGTCATATCTCATAACATATCCAATTGTACCACGCAGGGACCTCAACAAATGCTTTGTTACAACCCAATGGAAGTGCCTCAATTCAAACATGAACTGGCTTAAGGTGCTCACTGCAAAGAAAATATATGTCTTGTTGTTAACCTGGTACATCAAGGATCTAATCAACTACTTGTACATAGTGGGATCCACCGGATATCAATCTGAAGAATAATCACTCATCTTCTTCAGATTTTTCATCATAGGTGTAGTCATGGACTTGTAGTCCATCATATTGAATATGTTCAAGATCTCAAATGTGTACTTTCCTTGTTCGAGGAAGATCTTACCTGGTTTCTACCATGCCTCCAATTCCAAGAAATAATCCATCAAGCCAAGATCCTTTATCTTGAACTCTGAGGCCAACTCCCTCTTGCACTGATCTATGAGTCGGTCTTCTCCCGTAAGGAACAAGTCGTAAACATATAACACCAAGATCAAATGATCATCATCAAAAACCTTGTAGTAAAGGTTGGGATCTGCTTCACTCTTGGTTAAGCCCAATCTCATCAAGTTCCATCAATCATGGAGTACCATGCCCTGGGCTTGTGCTTAAGTCTGTATAAAGCCTTCTTTATCCTCCAAACATGAGACTCCCTCCCATGTACCTCAAACTCCTGAGGTTGTTTTATGTACACTTCCTCCTCAATCACACCATTGAGGAATGCAGTCTTTACATCCATCTGGCATAATCTCCAATCCATGACTGTTGTAATGGAAACAATGGTCATAATGGAAGTGTATCTAGCGACTGGAGAAAACGTCTTTGTTGAGGAAAAGGTATGAGAGACCTTACTCAATCATTTTCAAATCTTGTTTGGCTAAAAAAACATAGTTGGGAATGTTACCTGGGGTTTATAACCTCAAAACATTCACCCAATCCAAAAGTATTAATTACAGAGGATCGAGGCTGATTTTTAAAGTTTATATTTGAAACAGTATAAACAAACTGAAGTTCAAATTAAATATACTTCTAAGGAATTTACAATTGAAACGGACATGGAGACAGAAGTGAAAATAAAGAACCAAGTCAATAAACACCAATATGATATGGACCAATAATCAATTTTATTCAATTTTGAGATCAAAAAATATATTTCTCCTTTACAAACCTCTGCAAGGGTAGGGACCAAAATCAAATTTAGAGATCTCTGATGGGAACCATATAAAAATACTCTAACATTGAGATGGAACTGAAACCTAATTATCTGAATTAGCTTGCCACAACGTCCTGCCACTTGACTCTGCACAATATTCTTCATCAGACATGAAACTTAATTCATAATCAAACAAGAGTACATAGACTATAAATAACAAGTCAAACACCTTTAAGACAAGCTGCTGATAGATATGATTCAACTTTGAATCTCGTTGCCTTCAATAAGACCCTCCTGTCATCAAGAAGATTGTATCTTCAAATATTACAAAATTGAAAGAAAACTGCACTATCTCAAATAATTAGAGAGCGAACCTCAGTATTGTGGTTCTCCTTCTATCTTTCTCCCATGTTTCTTCATTCAATTGGGATTTTATTCTTTTCTCAATCAGTTGAAGAAATTCAACTACTTTTTGTTAGTTAATTCAAATTAACTTAACAAATTAGTTTAGGAGAAATATATATTAATAATATATAAGTTAGAGTCTTAATTAATAATAACTAAAGTATGTGGAACCCCTTGTGGCTCCCATCAATTCTTCCTTTAAATCATCAAGTATAAAGCTCTATACCAATAATCACTTAGACCATAGGACATCCTTGTAACCCCCATGTAATTTTAACTGCATATTTAAATATCAGCCATAATTTATTTCATATCTCCACAAAAATATGTGTATCCACATTATCCACATAATATCCAAAAATAATACTTCTTGTCCAAAAATAATATCTGCTGTCCAAAAATGTTGTAAACCATAAAAATTGTACTCATCAATGAAAATCATAAAAATAGTGCTTAAAAACCATAATTGATATTTTGGGATGCATATTTCCTTTTTTCGCTGCTATCTCTCTTGGAATTTTCTAAAACAGCCCCTGGTTGGTTAGATCCATTGGGATGTATGGCACTAATCACATGGAAACAATCATCTTTCAAGTGGATACTTAGGATGCATGGATACATGAGGGGGAATCAATATTCCAGGGAAATTAGGAGGTTGTTGGAAGGGGGGTCTTTCTGATTGAGGGTGAAGTATTCCTTGTCTAATCCAATTGAAAAACCTAGCTTGAAACATTTGGTTTAATTCTTTGATATCAGCGTTCAAATGGATAGAGGACCTAGGCCTTCGATGGTCTCGGTTCCAATTTCCCCTTCCTCTGTTATTTTGATCATGGTTGCCCCTACTGAAAAAGCTCATCCTGTAACAATGATTTGTCAGTAATGAAATTCCTTAATAAACCATACATGAACTTTTCTTTCATAAATCAAAAGTTGGCTCTAAAATTACCACGAGATACATGCAAATCCATCCATAACACATCATTTATTAATTGTGAATAGGGAATGATAAGGTTCATAGGGAATATGAAAGGATTTATAATTAGCGAAAAATGATATTATGATAGGGACAATCACAAATACTGTCCAACAATAAATAAACAATTGACTATGCATTTAAAACATCCAAGATAACAGTCTTCAACCCATGTCGTCTCAAATTTCTCTTATTTCACACAGACCCATATTTTAAACAGTTATCACATAATAGGGATGAATTTAAATGAAATCGAGAAATGTAGGGAGTGTAATTAGCGTAAAGGTGATAGAATGATGGAGAAAAAATCATGGATATTGTTCAAGTGACAAGTTTAGCATGCTACCTCTGATACAATCCAAGTATTATTTAGCCCAAACTCTGAAGCTTTAAAACAATATTCCATTTTGACAACAATAACTCCACACTGATACAAAAAATGCTCACTGGCCACCATACTTCATTACACAGTAAAACTTTTGGCATGCCCGAATTTTATACAGTGAACATAATATTGTTATCGCAAAATAGCATCAACCAACATCCATGAAATTGCTACAGGAATACAACCATAACGTTGAGGTAGACGAATTATGATTCATAGCATCAACCCCAACAAGAGTCCCTTAAAACCCACCGGGTCATGCACAATGTCCCAAAAAATTCATAATCATTATTTCATCGAATTTCACATCCACCTTAAACCCCAATGCATTTCATTTGTCTGTATTATTTTAATTTTCACATCCGATATTTCATACTTAGTGAGCAATATATCATTTCGACCAATAAAATGCAAGAATAAGCTTTTACACTCTGTTGTTTCCATTGAACAGGTGTGCCTTACATTCCATTCACCATTTCTAAGCAATAAAACTATTAAACCCATGTCAAGGAAAGCGAGCTAAGACAGTGCCCTCGTCGAGTCAAGATTGGGTAGCAATGCACGAAAACCAAATGCATAGGGTTCAACGCTTGTCAGCAGAGTAAATTGCAGAGACCACGACCTAAAAGAACTGAGGGTTGGCGGATACACAGCATGGTAATTTCACTTCATAGGTGCATTATCTCAATAATGACCAGGTCGAGGTTATGGGGCGTATATGTTAGCCACAGAGACCAGGATGCCAACGCATAGGTGAAATATTTCCAGAACGCAGAGGTAAAGCAGAAGGGTTCATTCGACCGGGAGAAAAAACACATAAAACCCTAAGAAAAGTAAGCCCAGCCATCAACCTCTTCTTCATCAAAACACGGACAGCAACACACAACAGAGACACCACGATTTCCATATTTTTAATATCAAGTAGTCTCAAAAAAATCATCACAGGAGCCATATTTTGCAATTATAAACACACAGTCAAAAACCATGACATCTTGAGAAATACACAGACCACGCGCAACTGCAGCCAACACTTGATTTAATATCAAAGAGAAATTCATGGATGGAGAGCTAAGAGAGACCCATACCTGTCAAGATAGTGCGAGGAGGAAGAAAACCAGGAAGTATACCTCTTTCACGACCGAGCAAAGCGGAGCAGCAACAACTACCAATGCACAATGCAAATGGATAGAGTGG
>JASDQU010884820.1:33782-53080 GCA_032191745.1 Picea mariana
CATGCCCGAATTTTATACAGTGAACATAATATTGTTATCGCAAAATAGCATCAACCAACATCCATGAAATTGCTACAGGAATACAACCATAACGTTGAGGTAGACGAATTATGATTCATAGCATCAACCCCAACAAGAGTCCCTTAAAACCCACCGGGTCATGCACAATGTCCCAAAAAATTCATAATCATTATTTCATCGAATTTCACATCCACCTTAAACCCCAATGCATTTCATTTGTCTGTATTATTTTAATTTTCACATCCGATATTTCATACTTAGTGAGCAATATATCATTTCGACCAATAAAATGCAAGAATAAGCTTTTACACTCTGTTGTTTCCATTGAACAGGTGTGCCTTACATTCCATTCACCATTTCTAAGCAATAAAACTATTAAACCCATGTCAAGGAAAGCGAGCTAAGACAGTGCCCTCGTCGAGTCAAGATTGGGTAGCAATGCACGAAAACCAAATGCATAGGGTTCAACGCTTGTCAGCAGAGTAAATTGCAGAGACCACGACCTAAAAGAACTGAGGGTTGGCGGATACACAGCATGGTAATTTCACTTCATAGGTGCATTATCTCAATAATGACCAGGTCGAGGTTATGGGGCGTATATGTTAGCCACAGAGACCAGGATGCCAACGCATAGGTGAAATATTTCCAGAACGCAGAGGTAAAGCAGAAGGGTTCATTCGACCGGGAGAAAAAACACATAAAACCCTAAGAAAAGTAAGCCCAGCCATCAACCTCTTCTTCATCAAAACACGGACAGCAACACACAACAGAGACACCACGATTTCCATATTTTTAATATCAAGTAGTCTCAAAAAAATCATCACAGGAGCCATATTTTGCAATTATAAACACACAGTCAAAAACCATGACATCTTGAGAAATACACAGACCACGCGCAACTGCAGCCAACACTTGATTTAATATCAAAGAGAAATTCATGGATGGAGAGCTAAGAGAGACCCATACCTGT
The DNA here is from genome assembly GCA_032191745.1 of Picea mariana. Classification (NCBI taxonomy): domain Eukaryota; kingdom Viridiplantae; phylum Streptophyta; class Pinopsida; order Pinales; family Pinaceae; genus Picea; species Picea mariana. Next base: position 34,774 of record JASDQU010884820.1, read on the forward strand.
CAAGATAGTGCGAGGAGGAAGAAAACCAGGAAGTATACCTCTTTCACGACCGAGCAAAGCGGAGCAGCAACAACTACCAATGCACAATGCAAATGGATAGAGTGGTGGGCTCGAGGAGAGTAAGAGTGACGTGCATTTACTGCACGTCGCTTCTATCTTAGACCTTCATCAAATCTAGTATGATCCATCTGCACTGTCTAGCTCATAGCCCATTACCATATTCAATTTACAATATAACCTAATAATCCATAGTTTGCATACGACCCATTTCTTAAATTTGCGCCAACAATTGCACCATTAACCTATGACTTAGTTGCTTAGGAATGCCATTCTTATTGAAATTTAAACCATATGCACCACAATGTAACAAGGATGGGTGGCTATCCATAATATTATAATCTCTATAAAACAAATCCAAACTATAGCATTATTCCTTCACACAAAATAACATAACACATTTCGCAAGAGATAAACAAAGCCACTTTTTCCACTCTTTCAACCATCTCACTCAGAAAGTTCAGTCACCATCACTTTATCCATGTTTTGAATGAATGAGCTATAGAATTTGTGATCTAATCAACATATAAGTAAGCAAAATATAGATGTCTCTCTTCCACCATAGTGCCATTAGTCAAACAAGGGGTCCCACCTACTAGTATCTTATTAATATAGTCAAAATAATAAGGCTTGACAATACTTTGTGAGCATGGTACCCAACGTTGCACTTTTTAGCGTCAACAGTGTCTTCATAGTTCAATCCATCTTTCTGAGAGAACCCTCTTGCCAAAAACCTCTCTTTGTACTTTTCGATGTTGTCGTCTTTCGCATGCTTGATCTTGTAGATCCAATTGGAAGTCACCACCAAATTCCCCTTAGGTCTCGACGCAATATCCCACACATCGTTCTTCATGGTGGATTGATATTCCTCCATCATGGAATCTCTCCAAACTTGTTGGTCTACTGCCTCCTCATAATTGGAAGGTTTAGAATCAATGATGTGACTCATCAATGCCATATAACTCGAGAATTTTTTAGTTTGCCTACTTTTCCTGAAAGTACCACAGGGAGTTGCATGCATTTCTACATCATACAATGTATCACGAAGCCAAACTAGACTCTTCATGGCCTCTAGAACAATGACTCTAGGTGGGTCCACTAGTTCAGCTAGCTCTGCTGACTTCTCTTGATAATCTGAAGGATGATCAACTGGAATAGACAGACCTTAACCCACATCCTTCGGAGCCTCATGCTCCTCACTATCAATCTCCATGTGAGTCTCTATGGACCTCCTTAATATTGTGTCTTCGTCAAAGGTGATATCCCGACTGACCTCTATCTGGTGTTGTCCTGGAATGTAGATTTTGTATGCCTTTGATGTCTCGTTGTATCCAACAAATGTCCCCTTATTCCCAGCAGGCTCCAACTTTGTCCTTTTCTCCTTGGGCATGTGAATGTATAATAGACAACCAAAGATCCACAAATGACTAACCCATAGTTTCACACTTGTGAAAGCCTCATCAAGAGTATTTTTCCCCAAGATCCGGTGAGGACTCCTGTTCTAAATGTACATTGTTGTACTAGATGCCCCTCCCCATAAGAATGATGTAGGAGCATCAATTAAAATTCATGATTCTGACCCTAAGAGGGTCAAACCATTTACTAAAGCGGGTTGGTTCTCTTAATTTTCAATATCATTTCAATAAGTAGGTCAAGAGACCTCTAGAAGACATTTAGATTTAATTTGATTGTAATTCGTTATAATAGGTGTGTTCTATTCATGATTTTTAGAACAGATTGAGTGCTTTTGGGGATTTGTTCTAATAATTCAGGATTAGCTAGTTAGAGCAACCTAAGGGTACTAATTTCTATATAATTGAAATTTGTAAGTATTTCAGAGTTTAGAGAAGGTGTGAGATTGAGATTTTGTGTGATTCTGAATGATTGTAAGAAAGGAATCTGAAACAAATTGTGTTCTCGAGTTTTGGAATGAATAAATAAAGTACAGGGTGATATCATGTGAATGTTGTTGAACATCTCTCTCAAATTGTAAAGCTATGTTCAGTTTAATTTTTCCTCTAAATTATATTTGGTGAATACAATGTAGATTTCCTGTTACAGAAAAAATTGTCTTACAACCATCGGATCTAGAGTGAAAGTATCATAATCATTGGATATCACTCTATAGAAAGGTAGTAAGAGATAAAAAATAATCGTCGATTGTTGATCATATTTAGATCAACAATCCTCATTATTCATTTATTGAGTGGGGAAATCAAGTTTACATCGATGGATCATTACTCGAGCGGAGGATCTACAGTGGAGAAACATTTTCATGTTTTGAAGTTACCAAAGCGTTAACTGTAAATATGATTGCAAATTAATCTGGAGCATTGATTGATTGGCTATGTGTCACTCTCAGGTTGTCTTGTGTTTCATTGAGTATGTTGAAAAGGAACTTTTTTTATTTTCAAAAAACCTCACCTTCGGTCATAAGTGTTGGTTATATAAGGTAAAGGGTTGATCATTTAAGGGATTTTGTGCTTAAGTGTTATCAACACTCTACATGTAGCCCATGGTCCAACCATTGGTCTTATGAAAAAATAAGTTAATCCCTCAACCTTATTCATTAAAAACTATGTTCCTTTCGAGTTAGGCCATGGACCTAGCCTTAGCTCTGTTGGAATCTTGAGAAAAGTGCTATTGTAATAAACAAATCGAGAGCCTTTAGTGAAAAGTTGGGAAAGGAAAGGATAGACTTTCCCATTGGTTCAACCAGGCTATCAATTGGTATAAGAGCCTCTTGAGTATTTTCTTCAGTAATAATGTCGCCTAGAAGAGGTAGGACACCAATGGGAGCAGTTGCAGAGTTGCAGAATGAACTAAGGAGAGCTCAGACGAGGATGGAAGCCATGGAAGAAACTCATAGGAGAGAACCTGACACAGGATATGTCAATGAGGTTGAAGACACAATATCTATTAAAGAAGGAGAAGCCCTAGGAGGTTAAACAACTGAAGAACAATTGTTAAGGCTGGTTACAAAGGTAGGAGTCAGACCTAAAATGTAATTTCCAATGTATGAAGGGAACTTAAATGTTGAAGAATTGCTTGATTGGATCAATTCAATGGACAAATATTTTGATTATGAGGACATAGATGAAGAGAAGCAAGTAAATCATGTTGTAACTAGGATCAAAGGACATGCATCCTTATGGTGGGATGAGTTACAGGCTAACAAAAGAAGGAAAGGAAAATATAAGATTAAGAATTGGGATAGAATGTTAGCCAAGTTAAAGGACAAATTCATGTCAAAGGACTATCAGCTAAATCTATTCAGAAAATTATAGAATTTGAGACAAAAAGGCATGTCAGTGAAGGATTACACTAAAGAATTCTATAGACTAAACATCAGAGAAGGTCATGTAGAAGATTATGCTGAGAAAGTTGCTAGGTATATCAATGGAATAAGGTATGAAATCCAGGATGAAATCAGTCTACTAACTTTGAGGACTGTGGAAGATGCTTATCAAGAATCCTTGAAAGGAGAAGATAAATTGGCTAGGAAACAAAGTCAAAGAACCATAGGAAGAATCCCATCTAGAGGAAAAGGATCATCCAGAGGGAGATTTCATAATACGAAAAAAGAAGCAAGAATCTCTAGTTTCCAATCACTAAGAGAAGAAAAATCTAGGGGAAGAATATTCTTCTCAAGAGGTAGAGGTAGAGGTATAGAGATCAGGTGCTATACCTGTGGAAATATAGGGCATGTGTCTTAGGATTATCCTGAAAACAAATCAACAAACCCCAGGAGATCTCACATTGTAGAAGCTCAAGAAAATACAACAGAACCAACAATGAAAGAGGAGACTCGTGAGATTGGAGAAGCACTCATGTTGAAGAGGGTTTTAATAAAGGTAGGAAAATAAATCCATGAACCAACATAGAGGAATATTTTTTTTAGAACCACATGCAAATAAAGAGGAAAGGTATGCAAAGTGGCCATTGACAGTGGCAGTACAGATAATTTGGTTTCTACAGAAATGGTGGAGAAATTAGGAATACAAAAAGTGGCACATCCTACTCCATACAAGGTATCTTGGTTGCAAAAAGAACATCAAATTTTGGTAAGTGAAAAATGCAAAGTAGAAATTCAAATTGGTAGCTATAAAGATGAAATTTTGTGTGATGTTATTCCCATGGATGGTTGTCATGTTTTGTTGAGGATACCATGGAAATATGATAGCAAAGCAATGCATGAAGGGAGAAACAATATATACACCCTTGAGAAGAATGGGCACAAACATGTGCTGCTACCATTGAAAGATGAAGGAGTTAAGGAGGAAGTTGGTCCAAGTGTACTGCTCATGAGTGGAAAGGAAATCTTGCAGGAAATCAATAAGGAAGAGGAGGTACAGTTTGTTGTTGTTGGTAATTCGAGATTAATTCTCACTCGTACCACTATAAATGATTTACCTATTGAATTTAAGGCATTTTTAAATGAATTTTCTGACATAGTAGTGGATGAATTGTCTAATAATTTGCCTCCTATTAGAAGCATTAGTCATCATATTGATCAAATTCCAAGAGCTAGTTTTCCAAACAAAGTTGCATACAAATTGACACCAAGAGAAAATGAAGAAATCATAAAGAAAGTATAGGATATGTTGGAAAAAGATTTGGTCAGGGAGAGTTTAAGTCCTTGTGCAATACCTACTATGTTAAGTCCAAAGAAGGATGGTGGTTGGAGGATGTGCACGGACTCCAGAGAAATCAACAAAATAACAATTAGGTGTATATTTCCCTTGCCTAGAATGGATGATTTAATGGATTGTTTAAGTGGACCAAATTATTTTTCTAAGATAGACTTGAAGAGTGGTTATAATCAGATAAGGATGAGGGAAGGAGATCAGTGGAAGACAACCTTCAAGACAAATGAGGGACTATATGAATGGCTTGTCATGCCTTTTGGCTTGACAAATACTCCCAGAACATTCATGATATTAATGAATGAGGTGTTGAAGGATTTTATTGGCAAATTTGTAATTGTTTATTTAGATGACATCCTTTTTTACAATAGAACTAAAGAAGAAAATTTGAGATGTTTGAGGTTGGTGTTGAAGAGTCTGCAGCAAGAAAAGCTTTTAATAAATTTGAAAAAGTATTCCTTCATGAAGACAAAACTGGTTTAGTTGGGATTTGTGATTTCTCAAGAAGGATTGAAGATGGATCTAGAGAAGGTAAGAGCTATAAAAGAGCATCCTTCTCCAAAGTATGTTTTTGAGGTAAGAAGATTTCACGTATTGGCAAGCTTTTACAGAAAGTTTATCATAAATTTTAGTAGTATTTTTGCTCCTATAGTAAACACTATAAGGAAGGAACATCGAGATTTTAGTTGGACAAGAGAAGTTGAAAAGGGATTGAGACTATTAAAGGAGAATATTACAGAGAAAACAATTTTGATTTTACCATATTTTCAAAAGCATTTTCAAGTTAGATGTGATGCAAGTGGGGTGGAAATTGGTGTTGTCCTGAGTCAAGAAGATAAACATGTTTTCTATTTTAGTGAGAAGTTGAATGATGCCAAGAAGAAATATTCAACTTATGACAAAGAGTTTTATGAAGTGATACGGGCCCTGAAGAAGTGGAGGCATTACCTTATGCCTAGAGAATTCACCTTATATTTTGACAATTGTGCTTTGCAATTCATAACAAAGAAGGAGAAATTGAACCAAAAACATGTCAAATGGGTAGAATTCGTGCAGAATTTTACTTTTGTTATTAAACATATTAGTGGGAATGCTAACAAGGTTGCATATGATTTGAGCAGGAGATATTTAATTTTGTAGGAATTTCAAGTAAGTACGTTGGGATTTGAGCATCTCAAAGAGATGTACAAAGAAGATCCAGACTTTAAAGCAGCCTATGAAGCATGTGAAAATCCAATCATGGGAGATAGGAGTCCTTGGATGGAGTACATGATACAGGATTGATTTTTGTTCAAAGGAAGTCAATTGTGCATTCCAAAGTATTCAATGATGATGAAGTCAATTGTGCATTCCAAAGTATTCGAGGATGAAGAGAAATCATTGGATTACTGACCATTAATGAATTATGTTAACCAATGCGAGACAAACTCACCAGTGATGTCAATGAGTGTCAAGGTACCCGAGTACATCTTGTGAAGTGCGAATAGAGGTGTTGATGATGAACCACTTACAAGATCTAACAATCAAGGTACATTGATGTATTCCCATGATTTCTAGTGAGAGAACTTGCCATTAAGGCATGAAAGCCTCTAGGTACTCAAAAGGAACTCTAGTCTATATCCCAGATAAGATGTTGAGGTCAATGGGGCAAGACTTGTTGAAAGTTGCGCCTTAAGGAATTCTATTATTCCATCCCTATGTTGGTTGTACTTGGTGATTCTATCTCTTCACATCATCTCTCGGTGTATCTTTCGTGTTGATTGATGGGGGATACATTAAGGCCCTCCTTCAACAGATCTCTTCCTATCGAATTTAACACATTATCTAGGAGAGGGATCTAGAAACCGACTAGTACCTTGGAGCTTGCAGTTTTCAATGGTAGGCCTCCTCGCAATCCATAGTGGGTTTACATCATTGGCACCTGATTGACCAATTTTATGGGTGTTCGACATCAGATCCTCTATTCACACTTGTGATATTTTACTAGGTACCTTGGGGTCCATCTTCCTTATCGAGGGTCTTCTCGCATCTGTTAACAATATACCTCATTGGTCAGTAATCACACAGTTTATACCATGCTCAAAATCAGCTCATCTATTTGCATGTTATAGAATCATACCATCAGGGTTTGGGATGAATATCTTGGGTTTGGGGCCACATCTTTCATTCACAACACCCTTCTCAAGTTGTGATGGAGCATATCACTTATATATGAATACTTCAGGGGAACTCTCCTCAATGATCGGTGAGTGATCATTGTCTTCCTGATGCATATGATGTGACATAGATCCACATTGTATTTTATCGTGGTTGTGATCTTATTGATTACATGGATCCGCCATGTATTGTTTCGTGGCAATGGTCTTGCATTTCATGTCATGGATCCACAATATATTGTTTTGGAAACCATGCTTTGATACTCTTCAAAGTTTGGGTATGTCTACCTTGGGGATGGTCTATACGTGTCTTTATCATTGGTGTTTGATTATAGGTACTCTTTAACCTCTGGACCTATTTTCTCTCTCCTCATGCCACCTCACTTTGATACCACTTTATTGTAATGTGTTTCGACCATCCATTCATTTCTCGACCTCACACATTAGGGGGCATCTGTTATAGCCTTAATTTACACCCTACATTGTCAGGAGGAACACAACAGAAGATGACATTTGGGACACACTTTCCTGCTCAAGTTTTAGTCAGTTTTTGAAGGGTATCATTGGTTAGCTATAGGACAACCAACAATATGTTTCTTAAAATCAATGTACAACAACGACACCCTCTCAGACCTTCTAGATTTGTGGATTTTTGAAGAGATGAGTGAGGGGTGAGTTAGTTTTTCATGGCATGAGCCTTGGAAATCACAACATTTGATTCTACATCGGTCTCTAGAATATATAGAAGCTCTCCCAATCCTCTTCCAAGAATCCATATAAAGAAGGAAAAAATGAGCTTGAGGAGGAAGAATCATTAATAGGTACATGCTACCAAAATTCAGAGGTGCTTCTCCATCTACATCAATTGCAATCAGGTTTCCTAGCTTGGTTGAAGCATTGAGGAGGAGCAAGGAGAACGGAGGAGTGCATCTACACCTTGAGGTAATTACATTGATGTATGTATGTCATTTGAATTAATAGATCATTGGTTTTTCCCTATAAATGTTTGTGTTTCATCCATAAATATTCAAATCTTGTTTATTTCATCATAGATAAGGTTAGATCCAATCTAGATATAGGATTCTAATAGTAGGAAGAGAAGTAGAATGGTATTTTTTGTCTCTTGTGGGCATGGAACGTGATGTAGAAGCTAGAGCTAGAACTTTAGGACTACAACAACCAAGACGTACGAAGGATAACCTTCAGAATAAGGTATGGCATTTTTCCTTTTCCTTGTGTAATTATGAATCCGATTGCTTGTTTCTAAGGTAAGACATAGAAGTCTAGCCCATTGGTGGCCGCCCACCTATTCCAATTGGTTTATTTTGGTAGTTTTCATGTCATTACATCTTTTTGTACTTCCGGGTCCGTTTTGAGGCCCTAAACAACGTTTTTTTGGGCTTGTTACAATTAAACTGTTGACAGAGATAGAGCATGATGACATAATGTGTAGCTCTCGAAAAAACCTTTCCAACGGGCTATCACACACCTAAAACGAAGATCATATGCAAAAGTTACAACCCCGAGAAGTTGATATACTAACTTACTCCAACGGGGCCCACATGACTTTTGGTGCTTCATCTCCTAGGGTAAAGTTTTTGGATGTCTAGGGTTTTGATATTCATGTTTATTGTAAAAAGGCCTTCAAGCCTCAATGTACTCATCTTCTTGCGAATGAGCATAGTCGTCGCATCTCTTCTCAAAGATAAGCTGCCACCATTCTAGCGAGTTCATTCACTTTGTATTTTTACAGTCTTTGTACATTTTTTTCATTAATAGAAAACATGTATGGTTGTATTTCTTTGTTTCTGGCAATATTTGTGTGTATTGAATTGTAATATCTTTGCTTTCATTTCATTCCGAAAATAATATGGATCATGCGCTGGTGTGTTTTATTTGTGAGACAATTTTGTCTCAGGAATTGTCATTATCAGAGATCAAACGCCGCATTCAAAGATTTGGCAAACGAGAACAAAAATCTCCATATTATGTCCAAATTTGTGAGAGTGTGTCGGAAAGGTTTGAAGTTGCTACGTGTCAGTTTCGTTATTATGTTAGCCATTATTTATTACAAGCAGTACAGTTGTGTGGTGTAGTAATCATTGGTCTTGTTGCTATATAAGGCAATCATTTTGAAGATTAGTTTTTTTTAACATGGAGTTATATCTTTGGAAAAATTTAATGGTCATAATTTCTACACTTGGAAGGTAAAGATTCAAATGCACTTGATGCATAAGAATTTATGGAACTTCTAGTAAAAGGCACAAAAGAAGCACCTACAAATGCCAAGCAATTAATTGAATGCGAGAAAAGGGAGGACAGAGCTAAGTCTATCATTGGACTATCTCTTCCATATTCTCAGCTACATCTTGTTGATTTAGAAAAACCATCTACAAAAATATGGGAGCAAATGAGTAAGTTATTTGGCAAAAAAGTTGTAAATGCAAAATTTTCCTTAAAATTACAACCGTTTAAAATTAAAATGCATGATGAGACATCCATGTCTAGTCATATAAATTATCTAAAGTCTCTTATAAGGCAGTTAGTGGAAATTCGCACGAAGGTAGATGATGAAGATGCAAAGGCAATTTTATTAAATAGTCTATCTTCAAACTATAACAATGTTGTCTTTACTTTAAGTCAACTGTCCTCTCAAACATTGGATGAAATGATAGCAACACTTTTAGTAGAAGAAAAGAGAATGAAACCAGGAGACAAAGAAGTTGGTTCACAAACTAAAATTGCACTATTTTCCAAGGGAAGGATGAAGAAAAGACAAGAGTTCAATTGAATGCTTCTACTGCCAAAAACTTGGACATACAACATTGAATTGCAGAATCCGTGCAAAAGATCTTTTAAACGAAAACCTAAAAGAATCAACAAATATAGCTATTTTTGAAGACTCGCGAGATGTCATCTCTAAAGACTCACCAAAGTCTGACGATGATCATGAATTCAATGCAGAACCTCTCATACTTTTTTAGAATACAACTATTAATTATGTCTATGGTTTGTGATCTTTTTGTGATTGTGAGTTTGTGATGATGAAAAAGGTCATGTTGTAAGATTGATTGTTGGATACATTCAGTGTCTAGACTGTTTTCCTATATAACTGGCGAATACAACGAGCTATGTATTTCGACAAATGGAAGTATGTCAATAGAATGATAAACCTATCTAGACTATTTTTCTGACAAATACAACGAGCTATGTATTTTGGCAGATAGAAGCATATAGAATCATCAATCATACAAATACGAAATTGATGGTCAGAAGCAATTGTATCTTCAATGAATCAAGTGGTAGCTTGAATAAATGGTTGTGTGAAATAACCCAGTCTACAAGATTTCAGAGGAAGATAAGAATGTTGATGAAGACTATACCAAACAGAGGTCATGGTTCTAAAATATATTTATAGTTCTTTGTAATGTAAGCATTAAGGAAGGGTGTTAGAGTTAATGCTTACTTTAGTATATTTGGTTTGTGTTTGTTAGAGATATTTGAGATATCCTCTCAACCTCTCTCTCCAAGTTTGGAATAAGTTGGATCTCACAACAACTATATAAACATATTGATAATTGAGATGAAGAGTAGTAATGAATCTAGTAGCCAAAGCAATTAGGTGGCGCAAAAAAGTCATAGAAAGGCTCACTAAGTGATGAATTGAAACTTAAAAATAATGGAGAACTAGAATTAATTGAGCATTAACTTAAGACCTATTAACATTGAAGTCTTTTGTAACATTAATCTGAGTCCCAATTGTAACTTTGATATGAAACCAAAAAACATAAAAAATTTGTTGATTCGTGCATACAAAGCTTTTTCATATTTTCACATGAAAATTTAAAATAAAATATTAAAAAATGCTTAAATTTACTTACAAATCAATAAAAAGCACATCAAAACAATTCATAATTCCCAGCCCAAAAGACAAAGATTAACAAAAATAAGGGAAGGACACCAATAGTGGGCCACCCAACTAAGTTAATATTTATTGAAGATGGGTGCTTTAAACCTCCAAATTTTTATCACATATACAATAATCCGGCCACCCAACTAAGTTAATCTTTATTGAAGATGGGAGCTTTAAACCTCCTAATTTTTATCACATATACAATAATCCTTATTGAAGATGGGGCTTTAAACCTCTAAATTTGTATCTATCACATATACATTAACGTATTTCATCTTGAAGTGTAACGAGTTAAAAATGATGTCATGTCAACTATGTTTCAAAGTGCCTATAATAACTTATTATTATTTTTAATATGTAACTAATGAGTAATCATTGAATACATTAATAATTGAATAATATATTTGAATACATTAATAATTAATAATATATTTATCATCAAGTAAATGTGACTTAAAATATAATTTAAAATTTTAAAATATTAATTATATTTTCAAATGGGAAAATAAAAACTTTTATAATAAATATTTTTAAATCATATAAATATTATTTCAATATTAATATTTTGGAGAATTAAATAACATGATACTAATTTGTACATAATAATATCAAAATTGTCATATACTTTTTTATTTTTTTATTTCCACTATTTCCACTACCATCAAAGTAATTTTGATTATAATGTTTAGTCTTATAGCAAAGACAGGGTTGGAACTGTATCCGCATTCAGACTTGGCACAAGCTAGGAGAATGTTGGAGGACATTTGGGTCATGAATATGATTGGGAATACTGTTAGAAACAAATATCAACTTCTTAAGACATATATTTTTAAGTTTTTAAGTTTTTGGGTGTTTATTCCTGATTAAACACACCGTAAGGGTATTGAACTTGGGTCATCTAGCAAATGAAACCCACACTTTAACCGATTGAGCTAGCGGGAATTGACTGGAAAATTGCAATTTCACTAACAATTGTATCATCAAATTCCAATGATAATTGCCAAAAAAATCCAAAAAATAAAATGTTTATAAAGATGTTATTTCCCTATTTTTTTAAACCAAAATTTAAATTGAAAAGAAAGATTAAATTATTTCTCTAAATTATCCATCATCCTTTTGAATTTTGGGAAATTGTTATTTGATATTCTTGTTATTTTAGCCCCATGCCATTAGTTTTGCCTTTTCAATATGTAGGATTCAACAAAATTAAGTTGAACATTGATTTGTGTCCTTATCGAGGCTATTCGAAACAAAGGTGAACTTCTTGAAAGAGTGGGACACAATGCATGCCAGGTATGAATCACGACCTTCACTAACAACATCTTTTGTGATGTGATTGTCAATCTTAAGTATAGAGGTTTCTTAGGGTTTTTAAGGGCGTTGAATTGATTTATGCATTCAAAAACACAATTTAAACAATATAAATTTGTGATTTCACCAATAATTGATTTGTCACATTCCAACGATAGTAGCTGGAAAAAAGTAAAAAATGTAGAACGTTTAGATTATGTTCTAACACTCCTAGCACTCTCAACGGTTGAGCATGAGCACTCAAGCCATTCTTTTCATGATTTTTCAAGTGAATATTCATTATGAATTAGGCATCTCTATTGTTACAAATCGAAATCTTCAATTGCAATTTTAAGGTAAGTGGTTTATGAACAATACGAGTTCACTCAAATCGTTCAAAAGTATAGTTATGATATGAGGAATAAATTTTACCATCTGAACATGCCTTTCTTAATTTTCCAAATTCTGACATGACAAGGATCAAGCTTGAAAAATAACGGTTTCACAAAACAATCTATTTACATCGAAGGCGTTCTTTTAAGGGGAGGTCTCTTGACCTTTTTCGTCATTTGTTATTGATGAATTGAACACTACCATTTTTTTAATTTTTTTCAATCAATGGACATATCTCTTGCCATGAACGATCTGTAACCTCATTAATTTTCCTCGTCGTGAACTGTTTGTTGGATGTCTAAATTCAAAACTCCTACCATTTTTTCCTTCTTCCTCATTAATTTTCCCTTTTTGCTTTCTACCTCATTCATTTTCCCTTCCCTTGAACTGTATGTCAGGTGAGGCAGGCGAGGACTACACGTAACCAGTAGCCCCTTCCTTTATTGGGGAATAGGGTGGAACACAACATGAAACAGAGAACACAATACTGCAGATAATCAAAGAGGGAAAAAAAAAATTGAAGACGAAGAGTGGTGTCTAAAGACATCGTTACAGCATGCAAGCAGAGTGCATTGTGATTAGAAAATCACAATGGATGTTGGACATCTTGACCCACATTATCTATTGCAGAATCTCTATGATGATAATGACCCAATGGGTGGTTTTTTTTATAGTCTCAATATCTAACCAACTTCCACAAATTCTGGAAGATCTTATCCACATATAACTGTCGGTTGTTAGAGTTAACTCTGTCAAATATTCGTCGTCGAGTCAGCTCGACAAGGAATCTCAACCCGACCACCTATGCATCAAACTCATAGTCGATTGCTATGTTAGTCGATCCATCGCCTGACTATCTTCGATTGTTGGCCGACTATCCGACCAATAGGCATGTTGACTACCCAACCAACTGGTATAGTGTTTTGGTCGATCACTCAACTGACTGTATCCAGATGTGGGTTGAACTCTTGACCGACTAAACTCAAGACATGTGTGATGAACCATCAATACTTGATGTTCCAACATGATCCGGATTATTTTCGGCATGAAATGAGAGCGGAGATATAATAAATAAATGCACAGAGATATTGCAGATATTCAATAATATAACAAAAATGTATCATAGATACAACCATGAACAAAGATATATAGTAATACACGATTTCTATTAATAAAATAAATGTACAGAGACTGTAAAAATATAGAGTGAAAGACTCGCTAGAATGGCGGTAGCTTATCTCTGAGAACAGATGTGACGGCTACTCCCATTCGCAAGATACAATGAGGTTCTGAAGACCTTTTTACAATAAACCAGAATGTCAAAATCCATAAACATCCAAAAACCTAACCCTAGGAGATGAAGCACCAAAAGTCATGTGGGCCCCGTTTGGGTAAGTTAGTGCATTAACTTCCCGGGGTCATAACTTTTGCATACGATCTTCGTTTTAGGCGTATGATAGCCTGTTGGAAAGGTATCGTCGAGGAGATTCATTTTGAGGGATAAATGAAATACTTTAACTATCATTGAGAGCCTTGATCCTGAAAAACCTTCATTTAGGCCCTCAAAATGGCCCCGAAAGTTAAAAACTGCTAAAAATAGTAAATTGTCAATATTGTCATAAAACTGTTTTGAGCCAATTGGAAAAGGTGGGTGGCCACCGATATCCATTTGGATCAATCCTCCTTCCTTAGGAAGCAATGGTCTCCATTGTGTTGTGTTGGCATCAGAAGTCACTCCTGGATTGCGACAGGAGCAGAGCCCAACACCCATCAGTTTTATGTCACGATAAGTTTAATGTATGATCAAATGGTTAGAGACCCAGGATGGAATCACTCTAGCTAAGAGACCAGGTCTGGCATGTAAAGAACAAAGGAGGTCTTGATCTAACTTCATTCAGTGGGTTGATTGTAAAATGAGTAGGTGGAAGACTTGGTGAGAGGAGTGAGCAAAACTACCTCGGGCAACAGGCCTTTCAGCAATTTGCAGAAAAAAAACTCTAAATGCAAGATCCTCTTGGTTCAGAGTTTGGGGTAACTGAAGGGGTGACTTGACTGGATCCTCCAATTCCAAGTCATTTAGCATTGAGAAAATCACAAGACCGATTAGAGACAACGCAGTTGTTACAATGATCCAACCTACATCATCCTATAACAACTACAACTCGACTAGATCTTCCAATTCCGAGCCGTTCTAATATAGTATGAACAAAGACATGGAAAGAAGTTGACATTCATAAGGCAAGAAGTCTCAGATGTTAATACATAACTAGAATAACTAGTGCTTCATTAAAGATTTTACAATCGGGAGCCTTACTCAACCATCGATCCTTAACAAAATACAAAAACTGAGTCTATATACTCAGAAAAATTCGCCTAACAGAGGCGTGCTCGGACCTCCAAGGCATGGCGTCCATTCAACCAAACTCAGATGGATATTCTTCATCAGACGCCACCTTAACTGTGCATGGCTCCTGCAAGGGGGGTAGCTAAGCCATTAAGTGTCGAGTTAGCGTGTGCAGACCTCTCTGGCTAGTCGAGGACTCGACATGGTTTCTTTGGAAAAAATCGGCACACAGGACCGTCTCGAGTAGACTGCTTGCCAAATCCTCCATACCTTACACTTAATGAGTGAGGAGAGGTTTCAACCACCCCCTCCCACCTTCATTTACTCCTAGCAAGAACCAGGATTGAGACCGAATCAAATGGCACCTGGAGATCGCGATGATCCCTTCTGTGACTAAACTCGATGCTTTTGGCCCCTCTTGCACAGCTCTTTCTATTTCCCAAGTGATCACGGGATGTGACCTTGCGCTTATTCTCAAAGGTTCTTTTGGCGTTTCGGGGTTCGGGGATAGGAAGGAGTTGATCCTTGCTCTTCAAAGTCGCGATGAGAAAAATGTCGAGATGGCTTAATTGGACACCACGCGTCCCTCTCTGATCTTACGGTCCTGAACTCATTCGACGATACTGTGGGCCCGGGTCCTGGACGCTCTCGGCACTTCGCATCTCGGGGATATGAAGGAGTTGCTCCTTGTGCTTCGAAGTCGCGATGGGCGAAAAGGCAAGGAGCCTAATCGTGCACCACTGTCCCTTTTGGATGGACGGTTGAGACTGCTCCGTGATACTGCGAGCCCGACTCTGGGCACTTTCGATGCTTCAAGGTTCGGGGTTTAGAGATGTGAGATGACGAGGAACCTTTACCCTTTGAACTCTCGAATATCGATATGCCGACGTGACTAGATCTTGCACCACGCATCACTGGATCAGACGGCCCAGATTTTGTCTTGAAATATAGGTGCTATCTATGGCGCTATATCTCGGGTAACTTGGTAGCCCCGAAATCCCGACGACCGTCGATCAGCTTTATAGATGGATCTCGGCTGCTGACAACAAAACTTTGCCCGCTCGCTTGACTCGTAACCTGAAATGAGATTTTTTCGTGCTGCGCTTGGGCGCTTCTTGTGCAACCTACAAACCTGGGTACTTTTGTGCCCAAGACAAAAATTGTTGCTAACACGTTGAGTTCCTGGGGGAGAGGGAAAATCGTTTGTTGAATCTGCATCTTGGTGAGTTGCTTGCCTTGCTAGAGATGTTTCTCGGTTTGTGGAAGGCTATCACAAGCATGTGGATAGAAGGGTTGGACCTTTTTAACCAGTCTGGATACATGAGATTCTTTTGTGCAGAAGGAATCTTTACACATTGCTACAATCTTTTCGACCTACTTCTATTGGATATAAGGTGCTTGGGCCGAGGCTGTAGTGGTTGCAATATCCTTTTGTTCACCTTTTGAACAGATTGTGAAGAAGTTGAATTTTGTAGTATGAGGTACTACCTTGCAGCACCTTTTAGGTGGAACAGTAGTCAGAACTACCTCTGGTATTCTGTAGAGATGACCCCCCAGAGAAACAATGACACTTTGAGACTCATAAACAACATGGTGCTTCCACATATATGGTTGGCCCAAGAGAACATCACAGACATCTAGTGGGGAAACATCACATAATACCTCATCCTTGAAGGGTTGGATGTCGTATGACAATCGACATTGTTGGCTGACATGAAGATCTCATCCTTGGCGAAGCCACCCAATGTTGTATGGATGTGGGTGTGGTGTTGTTGACAATCCCAATTGTTTGACTACCTCTGTTGAGATGAGGTTCTTCTGGCTTTCGCTATCAATAATAAAATGTAGTGGAGTCCCCTTCACCCACATTTGTGAATGAAAAAGGTGCTCCCCCTCTTCAGGATCTGTTGGTTCTTCTGGTTGAATTGTTGCAGTCGTAACAATAGCAATGGGGTCTGCGTCAATGATTTTTCCTTTACCAGTATTTTCATAATCAGATTCTGAATTAGGGTTCAGCTCCTTGTCTTTAATCTCGGCCACCAATGACTGTTTTGAGCGACATTCATCGGTGTTGTGCTAGAGGATTTTGTGGGAATCGCACCATTTTTCGGTGTCCTTCTTTGTCTTCCCATGACCCTTCTTTTTCTATGGCTTGGACTGGTTTTCGAGAGACTGTTTGTTAGTGCCATCTTTGTCATACTTTGATTGTTGCGGATTTGCAGACCCGAACTCCCATTTGTTCTGTTGTTTAAACTTCTGCTCGATTTTAACAGCATATCGATAAGCAACATTGAGTGATGAGATGTCCAGAAAATCCATTTCAGTTTGAATGTATCTATGTAGAGCCCCACGATATTTCAGAACCAAATGTCATTCAAAGTCTTTGATACCCAGCTTGGTGTGCAAGGTATGGAAGGTATTGGTGAACTCTGAAACTGATTGGCCCCTCTCTTACCGCAGTGTGGTCCATCTCATGTATTGGTCCTCATAGTTTCCAATAGGGTAATAGTGTTCCTTTACCGCGTCCACAAAAAAATCCCAAGTGGGCTCGACCCCAATGCCCATACATTCCATACTCCTCTGTGGAACTTTGCTCCCAGTAAGTTTCCCACCAATGTTTGACATGAGGGAGAGCTTTAAGGAGTGCAAAGGTGATCTTTTCTCTGTCGGAAAATTTGTGAACAGATAAATACCCTTCTAGCAGATTTAACCATTTGTCTAGGGATTCTGCATCTATCTATCCTTCAAATACAGGAATATCAAAATTAACTTGTACCTTGAAAGGCGAGGTGATTCCAAAGTGGTCACTTGATGAAAATGTTCCTCTTGCTATCGGCAGGCATTGAAGGATGTGGGAAAAATTCTCCATCATTTCATCCCTTTGTCGCGTGACAGCTTGCTCAAGCAACAGATTGATAGGATTGTCTGCTCCGTCGTTTTTATTTTCTTCTACCATTGAGGGTTTCTTGTGTGTGCGAGAGAGACTGTCCTCAAGAGAGACAAGCTCGAGACTCAACTTGCTATACTCGGACTGCATCAGGGACATGCACTGAAAAAAATGATCATGAGCAGCCTGCTCTGATACCACTGATCCGGATTATTTTCAGCACGAAATGAGAGCAGAGATATAATAAAGAAATGCATAGAGATATCACAGATATTCAATAATATAACAGAAATTTATCAGAGATACAACCATGAACATAGATATACAGTAATACACGATTTTTATTAATGAAAGAAATGTACAGAGACTGTAAAAATACAGAGTGAAAGACTCACTAGAATGGTGGCAGCCTATCTCTTAGAAGAGATGTGACGGCTACTCGCATTCGCAAGAAGGTGATTACAATGAGGATCTAAAGGCCTTTTTACAATAAACCGGAATTCCAAAAAACCTAGACATCCAAAAACCTAACCCTAGGAGATGAAGCACCAAAAGTCATGTGGGCCCTGTTTGGGTAAGTTAGTGCATTAACTTCGTTGGGTCGTAACTTTTGCATATGAT
>JASDQU010884821.1:5049-33565 GCA_032191745.1 Picea mariana
AGTCAAGAATAAAACAATATATATATATATATATATATATATATCAAACCTCATGGCCAAGGATGTAATACCTGGACAAACCATTGGGAACATATACTTGAATGAAAGTGCTAGTTCTATCGTTTGTATCAATTCATGCTTGTGCGATTCATTAGAACATATCTTTTCTGAGGGATATCATATTTGGGGTTGCTTATTTAAGATAATAATTTACTTAAAATGAAATCTTATTTATATTTCCTTGTATGGTAATAGGTCTACATGAGGACTAGTGTGATCAAAAACTGGAGACATAACTCTGAATGATCCTACAACAAGAATGGGAATCCTAGAGAAGTACCTAACTAGGGACACCTCCTTCAATTACTCAACAAGATGTTTTTGAGCTCCACCTAACTCATTATTAAATAATGGTGATTTCCTACTCAACACTAGTTGCACTAAGCAGTCAAGATGTCATACATAAGGTTTGGTTGATCTAATTGTCTCATGGATTAGGTAATGTTTTCTTTCCTCCCCATGAAACAATGAATAAATCATGTAGGTAAAAAATATTGATGTACAAATCCAATACTCAAACAAGGGATATTAATTGTATTCTAAGGTTGCAAAGCACACACTTGCCATTATTTGATTGAAAATCTACCCAAGGTGAAAATACTTAGATTGTCTCCCTTTATGTTGAACATATCCATCAAACTAAATAGGGGGATAAATTCAAATCATTCTACCATGATAGTATAAAACCTAATGGATCAATTAGGTCATAATATTTCTCTTACTATTTCACTGAGTCATTCTTCCACGACTTTATTCATTAATACCCTCTATTTGGAAATTTGATTATTTGACTCTGTTTCAAATGATCAGGCTATCCCTTACCCGATTTTTGTCTTGGGTTTCAATCAAATGACTTCTATGAGGATGTTCACCATGATATTCATGTTGTATCCTATCTTCAGGATCACTTTTCAAATTGAAATATTTAGATCAATACTTTTATTGTTGTAATTTACCCATTCGATTCAATCTCTGCAAAGATTTACCCTATTGTTTGAACATGTTTCTTTTATCCCATCAGGTATGAATAATGAGATCGTTGGAAGTAATTAAATCCTAATCAAATAACCAATAACTACCTTCATATAAGATATGAGGTTGTAAACATCATACCTTCCAATCCCCCTTCATCAAGACGTCAATAGTGAAAGTAAGTTTTAATGGAATCTGAATTCTAGTCTGATCTCAATTATAAAATTACTAAATTTTTACCTTCCAATAGTCCATAAACTCAATTTCCTATCACATGGGAAAAATCCAATTAACTAGAGTAGGGATATGAACACCCTCGTACATCACCTTCTCGATCTTGCCCTAATTTTTTGATTATTCTTACTAAGCTCCCAGAAAATTGTGGTTGGACCTTAGTTTATTCAAAAAATTTATATTGTGAAACCATTCCTCATCCAAATCCCTATATATGCATGAGGATGTACTTGTACTCTATTACTAATCTAGAATCATCTCATCCTGCAAGACCCACCTTTGACTTATCCATCTCATTTCAAGCCAACTTAGTGAACTAATATTTTCATTCCTTGGGCCTAATTAAAAGGATCCATCCTCCTTTTGCCATATAGCCGACTCCATATCTCACTTTCAACTTAGACAGACAACTTTCTATTTATCCATTGAACCATTAATATGTTCCAGGCTATCATAATCATGTTGTCTGGCTGGTAAAATTATGTCTAGGAAAGAACGTGGGATTGACTTACTTCTAGTTATGCACTAAAGAGACCTTGGCAGGTCATTGGAGGAATGTGGGCTGCTCTGCATAGATTATTTATACAATTTATAAAATGTGGATAGTGATTGGTAGTAGCGGGGAACACATATATGACTAAGCATACCATGATAATCCATAAAAGAGGAAAGTATTTAACTATATTTTTCTTAGAGATCCATCCAAATCACATTAATAAGATAACTACTACTATGATGGTTTTGGGGGAGACCTGTAGGATAAAACAAAATTCATAACATCTGCTTAGAAAATCAAAGAAAATCTTGTATCACCCCGCTTCCTTCACACCCTACTTTCATATGCAATATCTATATTCATAATCTAAAAGGGTGAGCATAATTTGACATGAAAAGGAAGTTAAAAGCACTATTAATAGTGTGGGAAGTACAAGTAAACATGTTGGGTCTATGGACTCTTGCTGGTAGTGAGGCTATGCTTGTATGATACCGAGACAACTTTGTCAGGGCTATGGATGCTCATTGACAACAAAGCAATGCTAGGAAATGAGAGATGAGGAACACACTTATGTAAATGTGTGTTTGTTATCAAAGGTGGAAACCCATGGTTAAACCAAATCCAATAAGAAGTTTGTATCCCATTAAATAATTTACCTCGCTAATTGGATCTTTGAAAAATGTATGTAAGATGGAAAGTACTTGAAATATTAGGTTATATCTTTTAGAAATTTGTCATTATTGTGATAACCCATCACTATGGGAAATTTGTCTATAGTTTGTAGAGCTTATCCTTAACATTCAGATCCAACGTGAAGGCCCTAAGTTTCCATGAAAGATATAATTGGTTCTTCCAGTGTGTCACCATTTTTTGTGGATACAACCAACCCCCTTTCATTTTTCTCTCACAAGCAAGAGGGAAAGCCCCCCCTACTAAAATTTTAGCTTCATTATCTAATTTCTATTGACTATTCTCTACCTACTGAAATAAAAAAAAAGGTGAAGGTTGGATATTAATAAATGGTTCTCTTTAGGGAACTTTATCAGTGCACATAATCTTTTGATTCATATTATATTTTAGTGTCCCCTATCATGCTTCTAGTTATAATGCCACTATTATCATTGCAGAATGAAATTAGTGGTATTTCCAAAGGATCTATGGGTCCTTTGATCTTGAATCAATCCTTGGCTTTGTGTCTCATTGTACTTAACTTGAATATGTGGGTTAATTATAGTAATGTGTTTGCTCATTATGAACCAAGTCCGAAACGACATTTCACTACATCATTCAGAGGTAAATTACTGACTTGGGTAAAGGACACATTTTTACCTACACATCCTCTCACACACCTATTATATCTAAGATCCACATGATCAAAATTGGAATTTAAGAACATTTATTCAGTATAAAATCCCTTCCATGAATCAGAAGAATGTTAATATATCATAAGAGTTTGCGAAGTTACTTTAAATTAGGAAGGTAAAAAAAAATTATCCTCATGATGATCACAGGTAAATCCGTTAAGGTGAATGTCAATAGGTGTATGTGCTTACAATTCCTTTGTTATGAGAATTATTTTTCACTTGATGACTAGATAACTAAGAGAAGAAATAGAAATCATCACACAATGAAATTTATATTTGTCCTTGTATAATAAAGATTATTCATGTTATGGTTGCAAGAATAGGGTTGATTCTCATGAAGCGTTACTCACAAAGGATGCTTCCACTATTTTGAATCCTTATTGAAATACGCTTCAATGAAAGGTCATATAGCATTCGATCACTCAGTACAGAAAGAACCCAAACAAAAAAATCCACCAGCCAATAGAAAAGAAGGAAAACATGAGCATGATCACAAGCATCCTCTAACCCCATTCATATTTTCCTATCTTCATCCCTTGGCAGATATTAATGCCTAGAGACCATAGAATTTGAAGTGTGACTATGTCTACCTCTGGGTCGTCCTAAAACATGTCCATGTTAGATCCTTTTCTCATCTCTATACCCAGGTCTAAGAATATCTAGTGGGATTGCGAGCCATGGTGATAACCTTCACTGAATAATTTTCAATATGTGAAGCCATAACCTATTGTGGAACCTTATATTACAATGGGACTCATCCATAGGGGACCTCCTTGTCAGAATTGCTTGTATCAGGATCTTGTTTCGTTTTTCTTTAAGGAATTGTGGAAGCATGAAACCCACAACCCTATTGGACCTTCCTCATCGAATTTGATCCATCGGGATGACGTTTGGACACCCATTCCCGAGTTCCTGAAATATGAAACCCACCAGCCTATCTGATTTCCATTTATCGGGTGACACCTTTATGCTCCTGTTCTTCCCCCAAGTCAATACTTTCTTAGATCAATGTCCTAGATTGTATGCTCAACCATTGATGCACCCAATCATATTGGGTCAGATCGAGGGCCTTTAGGTTTAACTTCCATAATCAACATAGAATTCTAAAAACTCATAGGGATCTGCACATCGAATCTCTCTACATTAAAAATGAACCTTTCCCTAAATACTTTCCTAATCCAATAATACGATCAAGCTCTCTCTCTTGACCCAACTTCTACCTAGGTTCCATGTCATCAAGATTGGCTGATGTTGGAATTCCTTCTCCCACTATTTTTTCTCCTTAGCAAGGGTGACATGGTATTGACATGTTGGCATAAACTGCCACAATGACATGTTTTAAGTCTCCATGAGACTTTTATTTTGTGCACTTGGTGGGTTCGGACCTTAGAAAAAATATGTCAGTTTCCCTCCTCCTGAAGGCCATTAGCGTATCTACATCATGAATACAATTTGAATGTGCCTCTCCAAAAAGCTTATCGGCTTGTTCCTTCCTAAGAATATATTTGGATATCCCTGCCGACATTGCTATCGGAAACCATACCATCAAAAGGAGAATCTCAAAACCTCTCCAATCTAGGGGATCAAAAAATGCTCAAAAATCAAAGTGTTCAAAATTTCTTGAAAATGGATTCATTTTGTATATCTCGTCCTCACGATCCCAACACAACTTGAACAGGATCAAATAAATTTTGTATGAGGGAGTTATCACATTCTGTCTGTTTTTTCCAAATAGGTAAAATTTGTTGACTGTATAATCCATACAGGATGATGTGGCAACTGACTGTACGACTGTACAACTAAGGTAGCATGGACACATGGTAGGGTGATTGGACTGTTGACTAGAAAGGTGATTTGAAAGGCAGGTGATGTGGACCAATCCTTGGTCGACGCGTGGCAAGTTTGTGGACCAATGTTTGGGTGCCACGTGGCACACCCTCCGTGTGTAAAATTTTGGTTTGGTCTCCACCAGAATTGAACCCATGACCTCTGGCATGAGGGCAAGACTTCACGTAGGCTGGGCCACCATCCCCTCTATAGTTGTTTCTTAACCCTTATGTTTGAAAGTAATAGTTAAGCTTGAGTTATGGTTAGTGCGGGCAGAAAAAGGGTCGGGGCTTAGCCCCAACCCATGGTCACACATAATCTCCTACCATATGACCAATCGTGCGGGGAAAAAATGGAGGTACTAACTGACGAGTGCGGAAAACTAGTGCCAGACTTGGCCATATGGGGCCATGCGACCGGGATCTCCGCCAGGAAAGGTGCTAGCCATTCTAACGGTGCGGAAAATCCACCCACGTTTCGAAAACATGCACATAGCCAGGTTTTGGCATGGGGAGCCAGGTTTTTTCACAGTGGGTGCATTGTGGCAAGTAGAGACAACAAGTATTGGGTAAAAACTTCCAGGAAGGGTATTTTTTTCAATTTTTGGCCAAACCAAGTGCAGAAAAGAGCCTAGCTAGGGGTTTTTGGACATTCTGGAGCCATTGGAGCCATCTATTTTTCATTTTGATCATTGTGAATCACTTTTTTGAACACTTTGAGAATATAATGAAAATGATCCATTGGAAGTTGGACCAAGAGATGTATCCCAAGAGAGGGGTGAACTCCTTTATCATTTTGTTGTGTTATGTGTTTATTTTGATGGTTGTTTATGTCTGTTTATGAGGTTCATTTCAAGTATAAAAACTCTATATTTTCATGTGCTTGCAACTTAATCCAATTTCCCAAGACACATACATTTTCCACTTGCAAATTTGTACACACAACCTTTTCATTTTCATATCAAGTTGGTATCAGAGCAAAGGTTTTTGAAGTTTTGATTGTTTGCAAGTGTTTTTTTTTTTCTGATTCTTACAAGGTTGAAGCTCACAAGAAGACAAGGAAAACATTGTGAGCCAAGTTCTCAACTTTCAAGAAGGAGAACCATTCAATCACCTCAAGCTTCAAGGAGTCATTCACCAAGTATGGCTCATGAGGAAAGTCATGGAATTCCTACTTTAGAAGAGGAGACTTTCAGAAAATCCTTTTATGATATGACAGAAATGGTGAAAGTTTTATATGAGGATAGGAATGCAAGGTTGCAAGGAGAAAGCTCAAATCCTCCAAGAGGTAATGAGGATAATGGTGATAACACTCCAAAAGGGAATGGAGGGAATGGTGAAACTCCACCTCCTTCACCTCCATATTCTACTTATTCTACCATTTCACAATGATCTCCAAATTCTCCAAAAGAACATGGTAAAATTCCTCCACAAACTCCTTTTCCTTAAGCTTGATATTAAGTTTGAATTGCTTATGTACAATGGAGAGGTAAATGATGATAAATTGGATAATTGGATTCGTCATATTGAAGTGTATTGTAGGATAAAAAAAATCCAATATGATGAAACTAATATTCAACTTTCTTCACTTAGATTGGAAAGTGCAACAATCATTTGGTGGGAAGCCAAAACGCAAGAGGACATGAAGAAGTATGGTAAAGTTTTATCCTCTTGGAATTATTTTATTGTTGCAATTAAAAGGCAATTTTATCCATTAGCATACATCCAGAAAGCTATTATGGATTGGAAAAACTTTAGGCAAGATAAAGGGCAAAGTGTGCAAAGCTACACTCAAGAATTTAGAACAAGAGATTTGATTTTGGGTATAAATTTATCTTCTCAAGAAACTTTACTCAAATACATTGGAGGATTGCATAGCTATTTGAGACACACAATTCTCATGTTTAACCCTACAAATATAGATGAAGTTTATGTACATGAAACTCATTTAGAGGCAAGAGGGAAGAATGCTCCTCAAGAGGGAAGCAATAAGCCATTATATAATGGAGACAAAGGAAAGAGAAAATTCAAAGGAAATGGAAAGAAGAATGCTTCAGTCAAGAAAGAGGGAGAAAAACTCTCATGTAAACACTGTTCAAAAGATGGCCATGATGAAGATCTTGTTGGAAACTTCATCCTGAAATGAGACCCAAAAATTTCAACAACGAAGGGAAACCAAAGACTGTTGCAACTACACAACATGATTTAGGATCTCATTATGGAGATGAAACAAAAATCACAACCATGGGTTTTGAAGGTAAGGACTCTATTTCTAGTACTAGTTCTTCAAGTAGTGACCTCAATGAATCTCAACATGAAAAAGAAAGAATAGAGATTTTCCACATAAGGGTAATTTCAAAGCATACCAAGATAGATACTATATTTGATACTGGAAGGATAGATAATAAAGTTAGCAATGGACCTTTTAAGATTCTTGAAAAAATTGGTAGCAATGACTTCCATTTGGATTTGCCTCCTCATATGAAAATGTATGTAGTTGTTAATGTTGAGAATTTGAGATTGTATGAGTGTCCTTTGATTGATGATAAAGGAGAGCATGTTCAGATTCCTTCCATAGATGACTTCTCACCAGAATATCTTTCAGAATTGCATGAGGATACAATCCTTGACAGAAAGATAAGAACTTCAAAACGAGGGAATGTGGAGTACCTTTGTGTTGGTCTCAAAGGAACAAATCCAAGAAAATATAAATGGATTGAGGTTGGAAAGGTGAAGGAACTGTACCCTCATCTGCAGATTGACTAAAATAGTCTTTTGGAGGTCCAAAAGCTTCCCAATGGGGAGGAGTGATCCAGGGGATCAAAATATTCTCAAAAATAAAAGTGTTTGAAATTGCTCTAAAATGGATTCATTGTGTAGACCGTGTCCTCACTATCCCAATGCAACTTGAACAATATCAAACGAATTTGTTATGAGGGATTTATCATCTTCTATCCGTTTTTCCAAACATGCAAAATTTGTTGACTGTACAGTCCATGCGGTTTGTACATGATGACATGGAAGCTAACCGTAAGACTGCACAACTGAC
Source organism: Picea mariana (assembly GCA_032191745.1). Lineage (NCBI taxonomy): Eukaryota > Viridiplantae > Streptophyta > Pinopsida > Pinales > Pinaceae > Picea > Picea mariana. The sequence goes on from JASDQU010884821.1 coordinate 13,051, forward strand.
GTGGCATGGACACATGGCAGGGTGATTGGACTGTTGACTGAGCAGGTGATTTGACATGCAGGTGACGTGGACCAATCCTTGATAGACACATGGCAAGTTCATGGACCAATGTTTGGGTGCCACGTGACACCCCAACCGTGTGTAAAATTTTGGTTTGGTCTCTACCAACCCGCCTACAATTGTTTTTTAACCCTTATGTTTGAAAGTAATAGTTAAGCTTGAGTTATGGTTAGTGCGAGCGAAAAAAGGGTTGGGGCTTAGCCCTAGCCCGTGGTCACACACAATCACCTACCATATGACCAATCGTGTAGGGAACAAATGGAGGTACTAGCCGATGGGTGCAGAAAAATAGCACCAGACTTGGCCACATGGGGCCATGCGACTGGGATCTCCGCTAGGAAAGGTGCTAGCCGTTCTAACGGTGCGAAAAATCCACCCAGGTTTCGAAAATGCGCACAGAGCTGGGTTTTGGCATGAGGAGCTAGGGTTTTGCACAATGGGTGCATTTTGGCGAGCATAGACAACAAGTATTGGGGAAAAACTTCCAGGAAGGGTATTTTCTTCAATTTTTGGCCAAACCAGGGGCAGAAAGAGCCCAACTAGGGGTTTTTGTACATTCTGGAGCCATTGGAGCCATCTATTTTGCATTTTTAGCATTGTAAAGCACTGTTTTTAATGCTTTGAGAATATAATGAAAGTGATCCATTGGAAGTTGGACCAGGAGATGTATCCCAAGAGGGGTGAACTCCTTTCTCATTTTGTTGTGTTATGTGTTTATTTTGATGGTTGTTTATGTATGTTTATGTTGTTCATTTCAAGTATAAAAACTTAATATTTTCATGTGCTTGCAGCTTGATCCAATTTCCGAAGACACATACATTTTCCACTTGCAAATTTGTATACACAAACCTTTTCATTTTCAGATCACTCTCGAGAGGTTTCTTTCTGAGTTCTATTTACCGACAAGTCAATAGAGTTATCCCCGCACACTTACCGTGTTTCCTAATTTCAGTTTTTCTCACCTTTCCTGAGATCCCTATTGTAACAATATCCCAATTATAAAATGTTGTTAAACATCGGTAAGACTGAATGGTCTAAGTTATAGATACATGTGTGACAAGTACCGAGACTACCACATCAATAGTTAAGATTCACTTCAATAGCATATTGATGACAGCCAAATTTCCTCATCAAAAGATCATTTCTCGAAGAAAGGAATATTAAATAAAGAATGCATTTAATGCATTTCAGAATCAAAAGTGGTTGGAAAACATTAAGCTAAACACTCTTGCTAAAAAGTATCTGAAGTACCCGAAGATTTGGCGATGTAAGCAGGATAACAAAACAAAAGGGAGAGAATTCCCCACGCTCCTCTCCATCATAGAGACCAAGCTTCACATAGAGGGAACATTTTCGTACATCAAAATACTTCTTCAACATATGAAATGATGCCAAGAGGCCACACGATAAACATGAATTTTTTAGCTATATGATAAGGTTGATCTATCACATGGGATATTGCCTTAGAAAGTACATTATCTGAGTTGTAAAAAATCACTACGTCCACTCACCATCACCCATGAATCATGTAAAAATGCTATAGAAGTAACTCTTTGGTTAAGAAAATGAAAAAATGAGAACAATGAGAATAATATGTGAAGGGATTCAGTGCAGAGAACCATGAGAATAGGTCCAACTTCATGGATTTTTCCTCTAGGAGGAGATAATCTTTTTAAGTTCTCCCAAAAATTCGAAGGGCTTCAGTTGTCTTCGCAAAGAGGAAGGATGCGTTTTCGCTACGAGTTTAGGATATAAACCTTCAATGCAAGGAATTATGCAGTTCATCATAAAACATTTATTCACCAACTCCTTCGAGGCAAGGAATTTTACAATTCATCCTAAGGAATTTGTGCACCAACTGGGAAAGATTTAGTTGCAACAAAAAAATCATTGGAAATTGTTGCGGTTGGCATTTTGTTAATTTTGCATTGGTGAAATATGAGTGGTTTATTCTTCCAACCAAGAGAATTTTGTGAGGCTGGGATACCATGAAGGGTCCAATTCGAAACATGGAAGGACCCAGAATGAATTAATGTGATTGGGGGAGGACGACCTACATCCAACTACAATCTTTTTCAACATGAGATCAAACTCGAAGACCCCCTCAATAAGGACTTGTTAAATTTTTTTCAAGTTCTTGTTTCAGGGATGAGAAATATGGATAGGAGAAAAGTATTTCTCATGAAATTGACAGAAAAGAAAAGAGTAAGGGTGTAATTCACTGTGTTAACCAAAGAAATCTAAAAGAAAATAAAGTGACACACAATGGGAAACTTGTCAGAAGTGAGAAAAGAAACACAATTGTAAATAGAACTTAGGATATGATCAAAGGATGAAAAAATAATGTATGATGCATAGAGATGACAGAAGGAAAAAGGATTCTCACCTCTCCTTGGTTGACTTGGAAATGTAAAAGGATAGGAAGGAAAATTGAAATGACCCATAATGTAGCCGTAACATTGACAGTTACAATTACTCAAAAGACTCTCTTGTAATTATAAAAGGAATCTTTGTGTAGGAGGAGAGGCATTTTTCCCCTTGTAACATGTATGGTGCTACTATCTAATGGAATAAAGAGAAGAAGGCATTTTGGAAATTGTAAATTTTGGAATTTATTTCAACACCTTCTCCATGTATTATTTCTCAAGACATCTAAGCAACACTACATCATAATTCTTTCAAAATAAGACAGAGTCAATGAGACAATATTGGGAATATTTCAATCAAAGGGATATTCTCTCCTTAGGATTTAAATGTTCTGGGCATGTGCCATGATGGAGAAAATAAGAGATATTTTCATACCATGATTCACTACTTGGTGAGACATAAAGCACTTCACTAAGCCATAAGGAAAGTACATTGTCTCACCCAAACTCTTCTGGCCCTTCCAGGTCTTGATATTTCGTGGTTAACTTGCATAAGCCTTGACCCCTAACTATATTTTCCATTTTTATTTCAAGTTCAAATTCTTGGATGAAATTCATTCAATTTCCTCTCCTTTCACTCATTTCTTATTTCGTGAATAGAAATCTCACGACAGGGTGAGGCACTATAAATTTGGTGTGGTTTTTCAGGATGTAAGATTAGAAATGTTTGACTTCCTTGTACACAACATAATCTTGTTTGTCGATAACAAGATAGTTTAGTTAGTCCCCTTGTAGGTTATTACTCATGAATGAAATAAGGGCCTCATGTTTCTCATCATGTTTTTGTGTTGGGACTACTTCTAAAGACTGGTCAGAGGAAAAATCAAGACTACGCAAAACTGGTTCTTGAGAAATAACAATCTTGATTTTATCAAAAGATTCCTTTTATTTCTTACTCCATTTAAACTCTTCATCTTTGAGTATCATTTTCTATAATGATTTGATTGTTTCATTGAAATCAAGAATAAAGTTTCTAATGAAATTGATCTTTCTGAAAAATAACTGCATGGATTTATTATTATGAGAAATTAATTTAGCACGTTCAAGATCAATGTTAATTCCATCTTTAGAGATGATATGACCCAATAGTTTCCCCTTGGTTACACCAAAGATATTTTTTTTGGACTAAAAGAAATGCAATATTTCCTAAATCTCTCAAAAATTTGGGTTAAGTGAATGATATGGTATGATTTTTTCTTTGAATAGACTGTAACATCATCCAAATAGACTACTAAACACTTATTTATTAAACCCCTATAGAACATCCATGGCTCTTTGAAACGTGGCTCCTGCATTATTCATCCCACAACATGTGTTTATACCTGAAGGTTCCCCATTTAGTACGGAAAGTACTTTTAAGTTTTCAAACGGTCTTCTTCCGAAACTAGGACTTGTTTGTATCCCGAAAAACCATTCAAAGGTGAGAACATATCAGATCCGGAAAAAGTCTATAATAGTTGTGCCATCGGAGGAACATGATAGTTATCTTTTCCTGATGCTTTGTTTAGATTATGAAAATCTGTGTGTAGGTGGATTTCTCCTAACTTGTTCTTCACTGGTACTAGATTAGCCACCCAAGCAGAATGTCTTACTTGGAAAATGATCTTGCATCCAACAATTTTTTAAGCTCTTTTTGCATTAATGTTTTGAGAGATGGGTGGAACTTCCACATTTTTTTATGAAAAGGATTAGCATCATTTCTAAGAGGTATCATGTGTTGGATGATCCTTGTTTAATAATTTCTTAGATCTTGATATGACCATTCAAAAATATCCTGATATTTTGAGGTAAGAATTTTTTTTTTTATCGGTAGATATATAGATCTTCCAAGTTTAATGTTTCTAGGAATTTCAATAGTCCCTAGATTTACAACTTCATAAGCAATACTAGAACTATCGATTTTCACATTTCGGGGATTCTTGAATTTCTCTTGCAAATAAAACAAGTTTTCTAAGTTGACTACTCGTTTAGGCATGGTGTGAAGATTAGGTCTTTCAACTATCATATCCCTTCTAATTTCAAAATCTTCATTATCTTGTTCAGCAAGTATTTCTTGAAAATATTCATCATTGATGGCTAGATCTCTAAAGTTTTCTTCAATGGTTAAAAAAACTATGATATGCTCATCTCCATCAAATACTTTCCAGTTGGTGATGTTTTTTTGGGATTGAGGGTTTCTATAACAACTCTATAGTGAACCTATAAGCCTCATGGTCTTCCATGGGGGACAACCTTGATGTTGTTGTAGCTAGGGAGTCATCAAGTAAGTTCTTGGATCGAGGAATAACAATGATATTAAATGCTAAAAGTTATCCACCAACCTATGCACTTCTTGTTGATAGTTCCTAAGGTGTGGTGAGTTACAGTCTACATTGTTCTTGAATTTTATAACAAATATCTACGAGTCCTTGAAAACAACAAGTTATTTAATGTTCAAGTCAATGTTTTTTCTAAGATCTTGGACTAAGGCCTCATACTCAGTTGTCTTATTGGTACATTCAAATTCAATCCTACATGAAAAAAAAATGTTTTTACCAGTTGGATCAATGAAAATAAATGCATCCCCTCCTCCTTGTTGTGATTTGGATCCATCAAAAAATAAAGTCTGGATTTCATAGGTGGAACAGGGCACTCTTTTCTTGGTGTCTACACTTGAATTTTTATCTTCTCTCTTTGTTGTAGTGACTGTAAAACAATAATGTGGCTTGTTTTAATTTCCCGTTATTCTTTGTTTTTCTTGCAACAATAAATTTGACCTCTGTGTTAGTGGAATTTGAGATACAAAGACTCTGAAATTTCCAAAATATGAGTCACAAGAACAATTTCATAGAATGGGAAAATCGATTGAAGATGTTTCATAGGGAGATTCTAGGTCAGTGTCAATGTGTTTTAAGTATTTTCCTCGATCAATCCTTATATTATTAGGCTTCCCATTCCAAGGAAACCATAGGTGATACAAATTAGAAATCAAATGCCCTTAGAGTTTGTGCGACCAGTCATGCATAAGTAACATTCCATATGCTTTCGGGATGTCAAAAAATACAATATCAATATCTTGGTGGATCTTGGGGTTGGAAGCAATCCTAATCATGACATCTTTTATTTCCCTGATAATTTTCACCTCTGATCTGTCTAGTTGTATGATGTTTGTTTCACTTTTAGTGTAATTTTCATTTAACTTTTTGCAAAATGAGTAAGACATAACATTTGATGATGCTCCTTAGTCAAATAGACAATTGTGAAAATTTCTATTAAAGATTTCAAAAGTTAACAAGAAAGGGGGAATGGACACCTTGGATTTCGTATCTATGGATGCAACATTTATTGTTGACTTTTGGGCTTCCGCTACATTTATTTTGTTTATGTTTTGATCGGGACTGACTATTTTATTTTCTTCATCCTTTAATTCTAGGAGTAATAAGGTTTTATCCCAAGGGATCCTACAGAGATCCATAATAGAAATATTGTCCTTCATCTTCTTTAGATCCTCTACTACATTATACTCTAATTTTTCCAAATCCTGATTTGCAATTTTAGGAACAGAATTGAGCAAAGGGGCAAGTTTTGTCAAGGGATCTGAGGTCCAAGTATTCTTAGGAGATTGATCTATAAACATATGGATCTAAGGGACATGTCCTTTTATCCTTGTCTGAACAACCAAAGTTTCATCTACCAATTCCTCTTCTTCACTAAGGTTTACCCCGGGCATCATATGCCTTACATCCCATAATACCATAGTCGTCTCTTCTAGTTATTCATTGTATTCTTCATATGTAGTGCTAGATGATGGACCATTGGTTTGATAAGTAAAAGAAAAACCATATAAGAAACGGTTTTCCATCAGGTTCGTGGCATTTATCGACTGATGAAAATTATTTTTAGAGTGTTTTTCCTAATGATAACTACATAAAGAGTTTGAGCCTACATATCGTAAATCAATATTTAAATTATTCGGGGGAGGTTCTATGGATTTGAAAGGAGGATCTCTTTTGAAAAAAGGTCTGTAAGGACTTTGATTAGATGTACCTTCCCCTGCACTTATTTTCATTTCTACTATCTTGTTTGAGAGTTTCTTAATCATTCTTTGTAAACTTTCCATGTCAGTGTTATCTTTTTCATTTCTTTGTTCTACTTGCTTTCCTTGGGGTTGGGTAAAAAAAGTGCCTCTTTTGGGATGTCGTGACTCCTTTTTCCCTAAGGATTTTTGGCTTTATTTTCACCCTTCATCTAAAACTCAATATTCTTAGATTCTTCAAATTTTTGTGCTAGATTATGTTTGTCATCCCTTTTTACAATCATCAAAATTGAAGTTGGTACGAAATTTGCATACACTTCAATTTGTAATTCTTGGGAATGTTTTGCGTCTTGTTGGAACTTGTTCAAGATTGTGGTAAAACCTTGATTAAATTCATTAACCTTCTCTTTAAGACCCATAGTGGCAGTGAACAATTCAACCATTAGAGCCCTGATTGTGGCTTCTTGCAAAAATTTATCTAATAAGTTCTTTTGAAACAGTTTGGTCCAGATGGTTATGGAACCAACAAGGAGATTAAAATACCAAGTGGAAGCTAAGTTTTCAAAGGTGTAAGGAAATAGTCAAAATAATACATCCTCATGTTTCACATTCATTAATCGGATGGCAATGATACACTTTTTAATTTGATATTCAAGAGATCTCGATGTTTCAAGATCAAATTTGGGTAGTAACTTCTTTGGATTCCTTGGTAGGTTATGTAGATGACTGGGTAAATCCAAGTAATCTAAAACCAACCATGGTCGGTTGTTTCTTTCAGGATTTTCCTCAATATTGTCACCCATGTGATCTGATTCATAGTCTGAAACTTCTAAATCACATTATTCTTCTTCTAACTGTGGGTCTGCTTCGGGTTCAAAGTAATTGCTTGCAAGTGGAATAAATATTGGAGTGTTAGGGATTAGGCCAAATGGTTTTTATATTTCAATTAAGGAAAAATCCAATAGATCTTAGACCATGTGTACTAAGGTATGTTCAGAGTAGACACAACTAGTCTCACGATTGTTGTTCTTCGAGGAAGTAATGGAGTTATGGGTGACACTCCTATCTGTCTAGCATATGCTCTGGTGATTCTCCTAAAAGAGTTAACTTCCTTGTGAGATATAGAGTATGGGATTTCAATATGGGAACCAAAACTTTCCTTAGCCCAAGGTGAAGTGTTAAGAGTAGGATTATATTTAGGATTTGTATTTTCTTTATGTGGGTTGTTTTTATGGATTTTCCTGCATCAACCCTTCTTCTAGCACTAATTCTATTGAGGGTGTTAGAATTCCTTTTACTCAACAAGAGGGATTACACATGATGATGAGGCCCAATTAGACTCTTCCCCATTTGGTATAGTATAATCATCCAGATTAATGGCACGAAAACTGTTTGATGGGATTTTAATGATTTGTTTGAGTTCATTCTTTTAGTTACTTGATTACCTTTTTTTGTTTCTTGTGTTTTATTTCTATATAATGAGAAGGGAAAAATTGAAAGATAAAAGAAAATGTTTGTTGAACAAACCCATACTTAGGATAACCCTTAGAAATAGTGAGTAAGTAGTATATGAATCTAAATTTATCGATCAATAATACCTTAAGAAGTTTGTTAGTTATCAAATACTACTTAAGAAAACTGGAATTAATTACCATGTATGCAGAAACATGTACGAGGAAATATAAGTAAGAAATAATCATGTACTTGTCATAATTCACATAAAAGAAATAAGTTATGTTTTACCAAACTTTACCCAAAAAAATTATTAATCAATTAAGATAACTTAAGACTAATTAAAATCTTACCAGACACATGTAGCATTCAATCAAATTGCATAAAACTCCACCCATGAGAAAGCATGTACAAATTTGCTAAATTCTCCTTGGCTCCTTTCAAGCTTCCAAATTAAACTTTGAAAATAATTTCTTCTTGTTCCAATCCAAAATTATTTACAAACACCATCCACCCTTTCAGCATGGTGAATTATCTTATTTATTAAAAGTCAAAATGTCTAAAAATAGTGTTAATGTTATTCTAAGCAAATTTAGAAAATAAAGTGAACTAATCAACGTGTTCTCTCCAAGTTGTTTCTCATGCATGAGGTGACCAATATATTGGATGTTCCTTATCATACTTGGGCCACTGGGATAAAATATCCTCGCATGTGTGCATGTAAGGGAAGTGATGTTGATCCATAGGCACATTAAGTATCTCTCTCATATCCTTGGTTCATTGTACATATTTTTCCATCTTGGAAGTCATATGTTCAAGGCTAGTAGTTGTCTTGATCATATCTCCAATGAATCTTTTGACTTGTCCCCATTCCAAATTGGTAATCCTTTGAACATAAATCATACCTATGGTCATTCTCTATGTGATGATTCATTATATAGGTAATGTCTTAAAAATATTTAGGCATCCAGAACTTGGGGAATTGAATTTTTTTGATTACCTCATCGATTTTCTCCTAGTTCCTTAGGCATTCACCCCATATTTCCTACATATTTTTCTTTGGTTCAAAAAAATATTGAACCCAATATTTTGTAGCCATTTCCTATTCTATCCATGTTTTCATGAGTGATAATATTGATGCCATGCTCTTCTTCACTCTGATCTTTCTGAATTTCCCTAATATACTCAATCTTATTCAAGGTCCTATGTTCTCTTTCATCCCATTTCAACATTTCCTTGTTTTCTACTGTGCACAACATAGTTTCTTCTTGGTAAATTATAATATTTTCCATAAAGGGATCTCTTACCAACCTATATCTTCCATACTCCTCCAAGAAAGATTCCCTCAGTATTAACATTGCCTATGTAGTGTCCTTGTAATAGTCTTCTTGATGCGAAAGATACTCTAATTCTTTCCTCATGGCATCATCCTCTATTTCATCTTCTTTGTCCATGTCAATTGTGGCATGATAGATATCCATTAATGTCCCTAGTAGTTCACTAACTTTGGTTTTCTTGGCATCAAGAAAATTTTCTTCAGAGGTCATAATCATAGTGTTGTCTAGAGTTATTTTTCTCTTCCTCTATGTTATTTTTACTAGCAGCTGCCTCTTTCTATCATAGGATATTGACTCAATATCAACCACTTCTCTAAGGGATAGAGTAGTAGCTGGTCGCCACATGCCAACATATTTCCCATGCTTCATGGTGTGTGAAAGTTCTCTAGGATATGAGTTTTTTCCTTATCCATTATTGCTACATGTTTTCCCAGCTCCTCCACTTCCTTATCTTTTATTTGTTTAGTTCTTGGATCTTCAGGGAGTTGGTAAATTTTGATAGTATGCTCAACTCCTTCTCCTTTATATATATCAGTAATTTGGTCTGAAGTTGATGTATTATCTTCTTTATTTTCGATTGATACTTCATGTTGTGTTCCGTCCATCGGAACAAGGTAGTGAATGGACCGGAAATTATCTCTTCACTTGTTAGAGAAGTGATATGATCTTCTGCTCTCCCAGTTTCATATATTGTATTTTCCTTCTTTGGTTCAAGATCTCTTTCTGTTTCAGTCTTTTCCTACCCAGGTTCTATGTCGTCCTTACCTTGTTCCTCACTCTCTTTTCTTGCATCACCTTCTTATGATTTCTCTTCCTTGAGTGATTGTCACACCCCTACACCCAACATTAGATATTTTTGAACAATATTGGTATCTAAGGGTGTTCCACGTAGTCGTAGATAGACTAAAAGTGATCCCCCTTGACCTGGATTAGACTCGTCCATGATCATGACCTTCAATGTGTCCATATCATCGTAATCACCATCATCATCATCATCATCATCATCTTTAGTAAGATCCACAATGCTATGAGGAGGAATCTTTGTGGAAGGCACATCTTTCAATGAATTAGTCGATGTCACTAACTCTGGATGGCCTCCTTGTATCTCCCCTTTGTCCTATTTTAGTTCTTTCCTTTTTAATTCTTCCTCATATTTCCTTTGTTATTTTATCTCTTATTCTACTATGTTTTTATCTTCCTCATGGGATTCACGTTCAACCTCTGCTTTCAGTCTAACTTCCTCTTCTCTTATAGCTTATTAATTCTCTCTTTCGATTGTCACTCCTGATAAAAAAACTTCAAAAGTTTGATTAATGAACTCCACTTGCTCATTCATGGATAGGATTTTGAAATCTATGAGAGTTGGTTCAGTTTTCCTTTGAATAACCTCATCCCAACTATGGTAATTCTTCGTAAAACATTCATCATCAAACTTATCATGGACATAAGGAAAATAAACAACCACTTTCTTAGACTTATTTAGCACTAACCATTTAGGATCATGTCTACAGATTATTCTAGTCCCAAACCTATACTCCAAATGACTTAAACCTTCTTGTCTAGCTTATGTGCTATACTTAACAAAGTAATAACCCAATTGGAATCCATAAGGGATAAATGTTCTATTTTTATCTTTGACTAGGGAGGCATTGAACCCTTGCAGGATGGTCTGATAACATATTTCTACTAGGGCCAATCTATCTAGTAGATACGATACTAATAAATGTGGAGCACTAGTAGCTCCAAAGATCCTAAAATAAGTTCATTTCTCTTCAAGATACCAATTGCCAATAAGTGAGATGATCTTTTTGGCTTGTTTGGACAACCTTGGAAATTCTTGATGAAAAATAATGAAATACATCATGGACAAGAATAGATCAAATATCATAGGATATGACTTCTTATATTTGTTTTCCCATAAGATGCTAAAGTACACATGTACAAGAAGTTCAGACACATGGCAATTCAATTTCATTTGTACATTCATTGAACATACCACATCTAGGAGGTAAGAATCCATGTAAAATGAAGGTACTTCACTTGGTTTAGGATTTTGTGCTTTATCTACTTAGGTGCTAAGTTGATTCACTATGATGGCACCCCAGTTGAACACACCTCGTGAAATTTACACGATGTATGTTACCGACATCCAAGCCTCAATAAACCTAGAAAAATCCTTCTCACCATACAACCTACAAAGTGGGACCATTAAATACATGCATGGATCTCTCAAATTAGTTATACCATACCATCCTGAGGTCTAATTGATGAACTTCTTATACTCCTTCCACTAAGAAGCCATTAGTTTGTTGACATCATCATGTACATGAAAATCTACTACAAATTCATTATTTAGTCTGAATTCTGGTTCTTGGAGATTGTAGTATTTTCTAATTTTGGTCGATAGGAATATTCCCACAATGTCCTTGTTCATCATTGATAGATCATTTTACTGCATCGATGTGACTTATGATCCATTCTAGAGATTCTACATATGGTAGAACAAGGGACCTAGAAACTACCATGTGTACCAGAGAATGACTGATATTGGTAAAAACCTGGTGATATGTGGCTTTAATATCTAGGTCGCTATGAGGTTTAAACTATAGATATTTTTGTTCATGAATTTGTTAAGCAAATTATTCCAGGAAGGAAGTCATACCTTAGTTTTGGTGAGTAGATCTGTATCCTTATATAGTGGTGGTTGGTTGGAGACTTTCTTCAACGAGACTCAAATTACGAGTTCTACTTTTGGTGTTTGTCCCACTCCTTTTGTGGGTGTAGGGTTTGATGCTTCACCCAACTAAGCGCCTTTTCCTTTGGGATTCTTCGGATACTGACGAGTGACACTCCTTCGAGGTGGAATTTTCCTGCACAATGAAAAGCTATCAGACCATGATCCATTTGCATTTTTGCAGGAACTAAAACAATTACTCATATTGAATGCATACTTGACCAAAATTAGAGAAATTAACATTGAATATTATCATTTCTGAAGGTTAGATGTCCTAAGTCATAAAAAACAAAATCGCAACTCAAAAAGTATTATCACACAAATGTTTTCACTAGGCCGACTCTTCTTCACAAAATCAACAACAAAAGACACCACATGAAATTGTTGAAGTGCATATATATGAGTTTCTTAACATTCAAATATAACCATAAATCACAAGAGTACAATATGATTATGCATATCTTTAGTTTTAAATGCATTCATTAAGGTCCCATGCTCAAATTTAAATTCACCTATCAAATGGTAGTGTGGCTTTATAGTCTATAGTTCATCGATGATTTCAAAAACCATCCCTTTTGGCATGCAGTGCTATATGATATCTAGGGTCGGTGACTTGATTCCATCGACACTTTCGAACCAGATTTCTACTAACATTTGTTGTTGATCTCGACTAAAAAATACAAATAATAACCACTTTTCCATCGATGCGTAGTGCTAGTTTTTGAATGGGGATGTGGAAAGACACTTGGGTTGTATAATGACATGGAAGACATGTGTCAAATAAAATGTTAAATTGAAGTATGTAAGATGATGTGGTGATTTATGACTGGACACATGACATGATGAAATGGTCATGTATGGGGATGAATCAGAGGTATGAAACTTGTGTGCGGACAAGGCTTATTCTAAAACTTCAACAAAAAAGATTAAAAGTAATCATGAGATGAATGGTTATGATCTAAAGTGATCTCATGGACATCATCCATTGGAAAGAATAAGTGTGAGCCCATAAGTTGTTTGAAACAGAAACTGGTCGACATCAATGGAACATCAATGATTGGTGGAAATTATTTCCCAAATCCACTTAAAAATTTTAACTGAACCTACCAATGACCAATGTGTTCATTGGAATTGGCGAAAGTAAAGTGTCCATTTATCAAACATGAAAATAAAACCCCTGATCATTGATGATAACCAAGAATACCATATAGAAATAATGTATCGTGTGACTTGTCAGCTATCGTGGTAAGTGGCATGATAGTCTAATGTGACCAGGGATGAGACAGATTTAGTGACATGGATGATGACTTGGCAGGAGAGGTGGCATACAATGTGTTTGGTACAAAAGTCCACGTGGAAGGAGACATGGTAGTAAGAAACTTGTGCCTAACATTGATGTGGCTACTATATTTATCAAAATTGATCAAACCTTGTCTTAACCACCGATGGTCAAGATTCATTAAGAAATTGCATCTGATGAATGAGAATCATTTATGTTCCTGTGGCTCAATCAACATCAATGGAATTTGGAATTTCTTCATTTTTTGCCAGAGATTTCGTTGGACGATAATGACCGAAACTCATTGATGATTGATGGTATTTCTCATTCCTCTCACAATTGTGTCAAATGATATTTCCGACCATCGATGCGTTATTGGCATCGACCAAGTACCCATTGGGGTTGGGGAAATCAAAATGCTAAAGGGATTTTTTGGATTTTTTTTTTACACAATTTCTCAAGTTCGGACCCTCCTCCTACTTAAACTAGGAAGTTATATGCATACCTTTATCTCGAGAATCCTTTTAATTTTTAAGAAAAAATGACCAAGAGGGGTTGGATAATAAGAGAGAAAACAAAATTCAAGCAAGCTAAACTTATCATATAGAAAATAAAAAAGAAAGTGGCCCCATTGAAATGTACGATATTTCAAAGGATGTGTTGAGGTCTCAACATAAATTTTATCCCCTTGTCAGTTATAGTCTCCAATTATTTACTCTTCCCTTCAAGTAGCAACTATCACTTTAACAAGAAATTGGGGAACCCTTATCTTCCTAGGAATCGTATGTAGATGCCTTTCAATCCAAGGATTTCTAGGTCTCTAAAGATTTTGAAATAAAAGGATTCCATAATATTGTTTATGTTTATTTCTTAGCTTTGGATGAACTAATGATAAAAATTGTTTGTTGTGATATAGCATGTGTTTTGAAAGTTCAATCATGTCTCCACCCAAAATAAAGGCTGACAAACCCCACAATACCATGTGGTTGAGGTCTCTTCCAGTAGAGAAGAGAAATAAGTCGACGTTGACATGATTGGACCGGTCTTTAATGATACACGATACTTCAATGACAAAGAGACCTATCACACACCTTAAATTCCATTCATTTTTTTTTTAATATATAGTTATTCAACCATAATAATCTATTGATTTATCATCATCATAATTGCATATAAGTCTATTAACTTATTTGATTCCTAACTTGTGTTTTTCTTCGTTTCCTTAAGAATACAGTAGCCTCATATTATTTCGGCGTTTCATTATAATGAGAAAACCATAAAGACTAAATGCTTACACATAAAGTCCTTTATAACTTATCATAACTTATTATAGTATCATATACTACTATAAATAGTTGAAAAACTTGATACTTAACCATATAGTTCTTCTCTTTACACCATTCTTATAAAGGCTAACCTAAGTATTATTCTACTAACACTAGGTACTTAATAACTAGTTTTCAAAATCTACTTGTTATATATTGAGGTCATGATCAACACCATGTATAAGGGTCGCATGAGGGTGTTTTTTTTTTATACCTCCCCTATAGCTATATATTCTCCACTCGACACTATAACATTATTATTACGACTCTTTAGTTGTTTCATACCATATATGAGTTAAAGTAATTCAACGTACAAGGTTTTGTATTGTGTTTTCATGTTAAGGTAGCTCATATAAAAAATGGGTTTCAATGTATATAATCCAATGTATATAAACGGTTTTTATTTCATCAACTGGTGTATACCATATATTAAACGAGTTTCATTGTATCAATCCAATGTATAACATATATTAAGCGAGTTTCATTGTATACACTCCAATGTATAACACTTGGCATACGAAAAGATGAATCGTACTTAAGGAGATTTATTAGGAAGTTTTACTAGGGATTAACTTGTGTTATAATATCGATTCTTAATTAAAATCCTTGCCAACTTTTATTCATTAATCAACGTGTCATACAGAGAATTTACCATGCAACTATCCTGCAGGTGCCACTTGTGGGGTTACCATATCGAGGAGATTTACGCAAAAACCATCCTAAGGAATGCATATGTGTAGTGCTATTATGCTTATAAGTATTAGGTTTTCCTTTCATATTGTTAATCGTCCTGACCTCTCCCAAACTTGGCTCATTTCGCACTTTTCACTTTCGTTTTCTCAGCTCTGCGTTCGTCCTGAGAATTTTTCGAGAGGTTTGACATTTTTATAGGACCCTCCCGTATCTTTGAGAGTTTCCCGATTTATAGTGTTGAAGGTCTAATTGTGCAGAACCCATTTCCGTTCACTGTGGAATTATTATCAAGAGCCTAGGGTAGTCGTAGCTTATCTAGTTTGCAGTTGGTGTTTTTATCGACTCCAAGGTTGGCGTCCTTAACTTCTAAGAGTTTACAAAACCCCCTTTACTCCTTATGGATTTCTGTAAACTAGTTCTTGTAGTTTATTAACTTTGTAATGTTTCTTGATCAAGGATGCTAGTTTATAGTCAGGTTTAAACTATGTTGGCTATGGTTAATGTGTCTCTATATCATTTTCCTTAACTAATTTCTCTGTATATTGTTTACTATATCTATCATGTAAAAGTTGTAACTGTAAAATGTATTTGGGTCCCGATGCATCTTGTTTCTGGTTAACCTATGGTCCGAAGATCTTTTACTTTGATCTTGAGGTTTGTTACCGAACCCATATTTATATGGATTCTATGCTTCAAGTTTACCCTTAACAAGATTTATTATAGGGTTTAGAATTCCTTTATTTTACTTCTCTTGTTTTTGGTTTATGATTAAAACATTTCGAATCATTTTACTCATCTTGAACTTAGTTAGGAATTATGTTGAAAATGTTTGTACAGGTGTGGTATTCGCACAAAGTATAGAAATGTTCTCTTGTTTATATTTTGTAAGTGCACCGTGATTTGCATCCTTGTTAAAACTTATACTTGTGTATTTTAAACTAATGATGGGCCCTCTTCGTTGTTGCAAGGAGTACCCATCAACGATCCTCCAAACCTTAGAATTTGAATGCAGTTCAAAGGTGATGTAAGGAGATACACAAGTGCTTTGTACATCCATGGTAAGTTCGTCTCTGTTTGCATATGTAACTTGAATTTTGTTTGAATAAATAAACTCATACAACATTCTAACGTGTTTCGCTACTATTATGTAGGTGCCAAGGAGGCTGGTAACATGGAAACTTAGAAATACCCTTTCTTGGAAAGGTATTCGGGTTCCATCACTTAATTAATGTTGAAAAGTCCACAAGAATTGTGTGTCTAATTTATTTTTCCCTTAAATAAATTGGACAATAAATATTAATCTATTGTCTCATAATTACTTGAAATAGTTAACTGAAATGGCAAATCAATTAGCTATAGGAAATTTGAGTTCAAAGGTTGACCGGTGGGACATGGAAGTCGAATTAGTTGTAACTAAGTGACTTGAAGTTGTAACAGAGTTATAAGTGTATTTATGTGAGTTGTGAAGTAGTTTAACTCAGTTAAGTGAGTTAAGCTCAGTTGTACTAGTTGTAACTGAACTTACACTAGTGAGAGTTTAGTGAATTAATTATTAATTAATTCACAATCAGTGAACTCACTTGCAACTGAATATTTACCATTGTTAACTAAATGCATGCCAGATCTAGTGGAGACCCAGTTGAGATAACAGGTGAAAAGGACAGTTTGGCTATCGTTTTGATTTGAGTGAAGTGCACTCATGCAATCACACACACAGTGGATGTGCCTATGAGCAATGTACATCCTAGGCAAGAGGAATTTGAATTCATTTGCAGGGTTTTCATTGCATGGATTTGTGCAGAGGAGGCAAGGTGTCTGGAGGCAGAGAACGAAAATGAATGGAAATGACAGTGTGAGACGATTGTATTGTACTGAGAGCTCTTGGATTAGAGTTTTGTATGAGATTGTTTCATGATCCATGATATACATAATATATGATAGTGGGGTTTTTAGCTTTATGCTTTCCCGGTAAAACATTTGTGTTATGTGCGATTGATCTTTCTTCTTGATATTGCAATTGGTGATCATGTTTTAAATTCCGCAAGAATATTTGTAGAAGCGATTCTGTATTTAACAATGGCATATAATGTTAGATCAGGAGAATATAGGCAATACATAATTTGTATTGAAATTTCTACATGGTCTCAAAGTGCAGAAGATTGCAGAAGCTGAGTTTGTGACTGGATAGAATTCAAATTTGCAGAAAGACTTTCTTGGTGCTACAACTGATTCAAGATCGAAATGGATTTAAATGGCTTAAGGTTAGAGTATGCACTTGAGGGAAGCTCGAACTACATTTCTTGGAAGGACAGGATGGGGGCAGTACTCGAAGACAATGGCTTGAAGGAATTCATTGACAAAGATGTTCCTAAGCCAGATGTTGCAGATGCTGCAAATATTGATGCATGGAAAAATAAAGTGGCAAAGGTGAGGAGGATTCTATTGGAGGGAGTACAAGACCACATTGTCTCAAGCCTCCATGGGAAAGCCACACCACATGAAATGTGGAACGTTTTGATGGATCTATTCCAAAACAACAACGACCATAGGAAATTGGTGCTCAAAGATAAACTTGGGAAGATCAAGATGGAGAAGGGTGACTCCATTCCAAAATATCTCATGAAGTTTTTCCAATGTCGGGATGAGTTGGGGAGTGTGGGAATAGCAGTTGTCGATGATGATTTTGTGAGCTTGGCTCTCCTAGGACTTCCCAAGTGTTGCCACAGTTATCAAGACTTTGTCAATGGAAGGGAAAAACTACCATAGTGGGAACGACTATGGGCGTATCTAGTGCAGGAGGAGTTCAGGCGGAACACCAGAGATGGATCTTCATCAAAGCATGATGATGAAGAGGATTTTTCTTTGGCTGCCAAGGAAATGAAAGAGAAGGGGAATAAATTCCATTCAAAATCTGAGTCTAAAGGCAAGAAGCTGGATTTTTCCAAAGTGAAGTGTTTTCACTGTCAGGAACATGGGCATCTTGCTACTAACTGTCCATAGAAGAAGAAGAACAAAAAGGTTGTTGGAGATGCAACTGGTGAGACCCTTGCCTCATAATTTGAACTTGACTTCTCCTTGATCACATGCATGGATTCAAGTTCATTGGGATCGGTTTGGTATTTAGATAGTGGCACTTCCTTCCACATGATGGGAGATAAGGAGTCTTTCAGTGACTTAGAGGAGAGAGATCTCAAAATGCATATAGATATGGGCGACAATGGACGATACATTGTGACTAGTATTGGTACCATTACCTTTCAAAGGGATTCAGGTAAACCATTTCAATTGAAAAATGTTATGCATGTTCCAGTTCTGAAGCAAAACCTGGTCTCAGTCGCAATGTTGGAGGACAGAGGCCATGACATTGTTTTCAGCGGTGGAAAAGCTTTTCTGCGACATAAAACAATGGGTCAAGTCAAGACGATAGAGATTCGAGTTAAGAATCTCTACATGATGGAGGTATATGGATGCACTACCATGATGGGCAAGGCAGAAAAAGTGGTGAGTCGAGATGAGGGTGAATTATGGCACAGGCAATTGGGCCATCTTCATCATGGAGCCTTGAAGATCATGCAACAAATATCTACTGGACTTCCAATGGGAACATTTTCTCAGTTAGATCAGTGAAAGGGTTACACCATGGGGAAGTATGTAAAGTCCAGCTTTCATGAAAAGGAGAACTGTGCTTTGGTGATCATGGAGAGAGTTCACACAAACATGTGTGGACCATTCTCGGTTGATTCAACAACAAAACATAAATATTATGTTATTTTTGTTGATGATTTTTCTCGTAAATGTTGGATCTTCTTCATGCAGAAGAAGGATCAAACATTCTCAAGGTTCTGTGAGTTTAAAGAATTGGTGGAGAAAGAGTCGGGGAAGCAAGTGAAGGCTCTGAGGAGCGATAATGGTGGAGAATACATATCTAACGAATTCAAAGACTTCTGCAACAAAGAAGGAATTCGAAGAGAACTCATAGAGCCTCATAACCCATATCAAAATGGGGTCGCGGAGAGGAAGAACAGAATGATCGTGGGTGCAACATGAGCGATGTTGCATGATCAGGGCCTACCAATGCATTTGTAGGCGGAAGCATGCAACACTGCGATTTATGTGCAAAATCATTGTCCTCATAGAGTACTTGGCATGAGTACACCTAAAGAAGCTTTCACTGGTAAGAAACCTGATGTTTCTCATTTTAAGATTTTTGGCTCATCTGTTTATGTGCATGTGACCAAGGATGCCGGGAAGAAGTTGGAACCGACTGCTGAAGTTGGGATATTTGTGGGGTACACAGAAACACCCCATAATTATCATGTGTATTTTATTAACACTAATATGACTGTTATGCGACGGGATATAAGATTCGATGAGGGGAAAGCCATGTAGTTGTTGTTTGAGAGGGAGATATAATTACATGTAGAGGAGGAAATGATGGTTCCCAAAGATGAGTCTCAAGATGCGGATCAACCACATGAGGAGGTTCATGGAGTGGAGGAAGCCACTCATGCAGATCCATCCATCAGAAATGGCAGAAATCACACCACGAAAGTTGATAGATTGAGACTAGATGTTGCACAGAATGTAGGATCCCCTACTTCACAGCGCATACAAAGATAGTCTCCTAATCAATTTACTGGATACATGGCTCTCATGAGCAAATGTATTGTGACTGAACCATCTTTCTTTCAGGAAGAAGTGCAAGATCCCACTTGGGTGGATTCTATGGTGGAGGAGTATGACTCCATTATCAAAAACAGTGCATGGGAAATTGTCCCAAGACCGGTCGACAAATCAATGGTAGGTTCGAGATGGATCTACAAGGTAAAGAAAGCTACTGATGGGAGTGTGGAGAAATACAAGGCCAGGTTTGTGGCCCGGGGATTCTCACATATCGAGGGGATATATTATGATGAGACCTTTGCACCTATCATAAGGTACTCTTCCATAAGATCCATCTTTGCACTCTCAGCGCAGATGGGCTAGCGCATTCATCAGATGGATGTAAAAACTGTGTTTCTCAATGGGATCATTGAGGAAGAAGTGTACATTGAGCAGAAAGAAGGTTTTGATACCTCTGACAGGGATTCACATGTGTGCAGACTCAAGAGAGCATTGTATGGGCTAAAGCAAGCACCCCGTGCTTGGTACACTCGGATAGACAACTATTTCACTGGATTGGGCTTCACCAAAA
>JASDQU010884823.1:19120-29950 GCA_032191745.1 Picea mariana
CAATCCAAATCCCAAGCAATATGGGCTAACGTCATTAAGGTAAAATATGGAAAATTTGGAGGAATGCGAACCTATTTCTTCATCGACACAAGGGATAAGTTCCTTTAACCACAAGATTTGAAATTATATAAAATAGAAAGTGACCAAATGCAAGAGGGGGGGATTTCCCAATTTATTGGAATGTAAAGGCCAAGCCTTGGCCATCTTTGTTTGCAATCTTCACAATTGGTGGTTTCAAGGTTTGCTTCTATTGACGCGATTAGATCTGGGATCGATCAATTCTGGTCCTTCTCACCAATATTAGCTTTGGGATCGATCAACTCCTTAACATGATGAATTCACAAGTCACTTTTTCCGCCGTGTCTAGTCCTAGCACAATTTCCTTGTAAAATTTGTATAATAAGATATTTGGAGAATGATAATTTTGAAGGTGCTAGGCCTATTTCTACACACCATGACCAGATCACCTCTCATTTAAAGTATGTGTATTTTGAACTGAAAGTCATGGTGGGGCTAATGGGGCTCTTGGGAATTATAAAATAAAGGGTCGGCATGGGCACCAAATGGAAAAAAAGAGGTGTTAACTAGACCAACCCATGACAGGTAGGCACTAAATGACTAGGAACAAATCGAATACTCCACTAAATTAGGGTTTATGTTTTACATGATGATAAATTAGGGTTTATGTCCAGAAACCCTCCCATATCATTAAGGCATGTGAATAGTCTATCCATGTCAAATTTCAATGCATTCAGAAACAATTTGAAAAAATTTCAACGTTGGCCCCACAAATATATATATGATTGATTTGTTGCAAATGACCGTTTGATTCTCACACATGCCATTGTTGGTCGCTTGAGCGAATAAATGGTGGTTAGTCGCTAGAGAGACCACAGTTTGTCATTAAAATGACCATCCTATAATGTTGGTCGCTAGAGCGACCAACATTTGGACCCCCCCCCAAAAAAGTATATTTAGTACAAAAAAAAAAGCAAAAACAAACACGATGAAATTCTAAACTATCGTAATATTTCGTCGTAATTTGTGCCCAATGTAGTAGTGTCTGATTCCAACTTCTCCTTACCTTGAAATCTATATCAGACAGCTTGCTTCACATCGTCCTAGCTCTCAACTAAGGCTTTTCTATTAGTTCACCATCTGGGAGGGGTGTTCTGGAGGGCTAATTCCAACATTGATATCCTTTGATCCTCCACTATCTTTTCTTCCATGCTGACTAGAAAACTATCAAGTTTTGAGGTACCATTGTATATCGAGTGTTTTATGACCTCGGTTCCAACCCATCTAGTTGCTCTGACAGTTGCACATCTTCTTGAAAATCTTTCATATGAACCTTGCTGCCAACTGTCAAATGTCAGTTATGAATCTTCCTCTCCCGATTGTATGCTCCTCCAACTTATGGATCCATCAGTTGTAGGATTTATGTAGTATTCTCACGTTCCTTTTGTTACGGGTTACAACTGATCTAATTATTCTCCCTCCATATTGTTTTCCATTGGCTCTGTTTATTGAGGGCCTACATATGGATCCAAGGGTTGAGATAGTTTTATTTTGTCTGCCTCAAATGTCATAGTGTCTTTCTTTAGGTCAATCACCGCATAGTTTCCATAATCCCAATCAATACCAAGTAGTGCAGGATAAGGTTCCTTATCCCCCATGATTTTGATCACCTCAAAATAAGCTACAGTCTTCACTCCCGCAACATCTATTTCCACATTCTCCAATCTTTCGATTGGGAAAATACAATACCAATTGGCCATTCTTAAGTGGATTGGGGAACATGTCAACTAGGATTTCCCTAAAGCTTCCCAAGTCTTTTTAGGAAGTATGTTCACATCATATCCTAGATCTAACATAACATCCTTAATATCAAACTCATCTAGTTGGGATGCTAATATAAACTCTTTTCCAGTCTGTACTTTCATTCTTTTCACTCTTTGAGTATTCTTCTCAAGGTGATTAGTCCTTATTCTAGTTTCTGGAGATTCTTTGGTTCCTAGGACTAGGTACAGGGCATTGCACAACTTTTTTGTCAACTGGTCATTCCCAAGAATATCATAAAATAACTGAAACCAAAGCTCAACTACATTTTGTGTTTGCTAAGGTTGTCTTCTTGAGACTGTGGGGTTTCGGGCTGCAAGGGGTGAAGTAGGGACTTGTGTAAATTTAGGATAACCAATAGGCTGAGGGGTTTTTTCTTGCATCTTAGGGCCAGGGATATTCTGAAATAATTCTATTTCATTTTTAAAGAATGTCTTATGTTTCATAGGATTGTACCTATCCTCCTTAGGCACTACCTTTTGGATCTAAGGTAAATTATTGGTGTCTGCACTAGTCTTTTATCCTCCTCATGTAATGATATTAAGGTTGGGTAGTTGTACTTTAATGAATCTCTTTATCTCGAAATTGATAATATTATTTCCTCGTTGATGTACCCGATCTTCTCATTTCTCAATTAGTTCTAGGAAGTCTTCAGTTGCGTTCCCATTGGTTCTGCAGTGAGAGCACCATGATCGCCTTGGGTTAGGACAATATCTAGCCATGTTTCCTTGCTCATCATAGTTATAGGATATACTTGGTCCTCTTCCCTTAGTTCTTCCTCCTCTGAAGTCTCCTCTAGCTCCACCTCCTCGACCTCTTCCCGGTCCCTAAGGGGTTTCATTCACCCTAAATGATGTTCGATCCAATATGTGGTGGATGGGAAAGACTCACAATGCATAGTATTCGGTACTATTCAATACTTCTGAATAATGGGGCATTGTCTTGGCCCATTCCCGTGGATTTAGAAAATCTCACAATACTCAATTGATGGTGTTGCTTGATTACATGGAAAAGCATGATATAGACTTGGGGTATGGAACAAAAAATTCATGGATACTTATGCAATTCCTCATGTGGATCTTGGTAAGGGTCCCATCAAATTCTAAGGAGGTCCCATTCCCCTCATCCATGGACATTCATTAACCAAATGTACTTCTATGTAACATCTAATACACTAGACTTGCGGTCGTCCTGGTTTGGGTATCATCAATTCTTGAATCTTCTTTGTAAACGTTGATATTTTCCCTTGTATTGGTGCCAAATTTTCATCTGTTGGGGGTCTGGTCACTCTTGGGCTCCCCAGATATCCTACCATGGCTTCAATCTTCATTGATTATTCTGAGGCATCTATCAAAGTGGCTATTCATTGTTGCGTTAACGGAATCCATGTCAAACATAGAAATCCTTGGATATACCATTCTCTTTGTAGTTCTTCATGGATCGGATGCGCTAACCTCCCTATAGCATATTTAAAATTTTGTCTATATTTGCAGGCTGATTCACCTTCCCTTTGTTGAATTTCGTGCAACTCAGATAGAGGTTGTTGTTATGACTAAAGTATCTTAAACTTTTCTATGAACTTTGTCTGTACCGAGTCAAGTGTGAATGCTTGACCTTGCACTTCTTGTACTCTTGGATCAATGGCCTTCATGCACCATTTGAGATCATGACCTCTCAAGGTAGTCTGGAACTCAACCAATTTATTCTCATCCAGAGTCCCTCTGGACCTCCAGATTGCTTTGCATAAGAACCAATGCTTCTCAACATCCTCGTCTCCCTTACCCCAGAATTTTGGGTATCGATCAATCAAACCTCCCGCACTACTAACCATTGTTAATCTTACTACTCCTACCAAGATAAAACCTAACGGTCTTGGTTGCGATCTTCCAGGGGATCCCATTTTGCTCCCATTATTTTTTCTTCCTGGTTGTGCATGGTTGAATGACTGTAATGGAACAAGAATAGCATAAGGTAGTAAAGAATTTACCACTTTTATAGAAGACACTTGGGGTATGGGTGATTTCGGGTTGTTGCCACTGGCTTTGGGGTGGGTTTCTTTGATCTGGGGGGTCTTGTTCTCATCCTTTGGAGTGGTCTCTTTAGCTATATTTCTGATATTTCCTGGCATCGGGGATGAATATTCTCTTTCTTCTTCAAGATCCATGTTAGATTCCTTTTCACGTGATTCTACACCTTCTTCTTCTTGTCCACCCTCTTGGGGACTTCTTTCTCTCTGTTCTTCTCTCTTGTTTAATATTTGACTAGAGAATATTTTTGATGTAGGAGCATTGCCTTCAAAGTCAAAATGCAAGTGTGGAGGCAAAAAAACAATATCTGAGCAATGAAATAATTTCAAATCAGAAATTAAATCAGAATTAAATCGGGTTGTTCAGATGTTTTGTAAACAACAATATAAAAATGTAACTTGTTTGTAAAGTAGTGAAGGACTATAAGGGATTGCAGATATTAAGTGTTGACTCTTATCTGGCAATAAATATTAGTTATTGTAATAGGACAGAGTAGGTAACTGCTAAGAGTTTGATAGGATAGGTTGTAGACAGGACAAGAGAGCTCATGGAGCCATTCCTTAGATAGTTTATTATTGCATTGTAATAGATCCAAATGTATGAGTATTGTAAGAGATTAGAGGGATCAGTAGAATAGAGTAGAGTAGAAGAAACATTATGTAATTTTTTTTCATGAATGAATAAAACAAAAAAAATTGTCCCAAATCCTTGGACTATGTTCATTTAACATGTGATTGAATGATTGTGATATTCTATGTGTTTGGTTATTTTCATTTTTGTTCATGTATGATTGTTTGAGAGATTGACTATATGAATTCATGATGAAACTAGATGAGTATCAATTGTTTATCTTCCGACACTCGCATGCAAGGTGTGCATCTTTAACGCAAGGAGTGCATCAAATGAGTCTTGGAGTGACTCAGTGAAGTTCAGAGAGAGAAAAAAGGGAACTTAGACTGGGTGCAAGGTGTGCACAACATCGTGAAATGACCAAGTGTCGAAGAACCCGAACCAGAGTAACGCCAGGTGGGTAGGAAGAATTTATTTTCAAGAAATCCTTCAATATGAGTTATCAAAATCCTGATAATGCAAGATGTGCGTGGGGAATAAAAATCCTTTTAATGACGAAGCTCAAAATGGATATCACTTCCCATAAAGTGTCAGAGACAACCAATAGTAAGACTTGTAGGAGGAGAAAAGGTTAGAAACCTTTGAACACTTAGAAAATATTCTAAGTCACAAAGAACTCAGAAGCTCAGGAGGAGTGACAATGGTCGTTGGATCACTCTGCAAAAGATCAACAATTGTTCGATCAGAGTGAAGGGGATGAACCTTAGTGCTTCACACACAGGAGAGAGACAAAACTCACAAGAGTTGATAATTGAGATTTCCGGAGCCTAAAGAGCCAGAGATCCGAAATAGAATCTTAGTCATCCAATCAATAGGAACAAATATGAACTATCAGATTGTTTGGGGAAAACCCCAAGCGTCATATCGCCCAAGTAAATATGAGCCATCAGATACTGTGAGTCTAGGAGGAGGCGAGTTTTAACTTTGATATTTTCTAAGCGTAGAGAGCCGAATGGATGGAGTGAATCTAGACCGCTGGATCTAAGGGGACACACGTCGACAGGTTGAAGGATCCAAAGGAAGGTGAAGGTCGAAGTGTTGAAACATCTGAAGCCTGATGAGCTGAGAGTCGTCAATATATAAGTGGAAACTTGTCAACAAATCATGAGCTCTGGGAAATTTGAAGTGAGTGTTTAGTTTGAGATATGATATTGCCTAAGTGTGAAGACCCGAAGTAAAATATGGACCATGAGATCTAAGGGAGACATGGCATGAATTCGTGAACTCTGGGTAAGGTCCCGAAGTGGCTCATAGCCATCGGATTTGGAGGAGACATGGCACACATATATGAGCTTTGGTTAAAGACCTGAAGAAATCCTCGATCATTAGATCAAGAGGACACATGTCAATGGATCACGGACTCCAGATAACAACCATTGGGAAAAAGAAGTTTGAGATTTGAGATCTCAGAAGTCCAGGGACTCAAAGGAGATCTCGACTGTCGATAGAGAAGAGGGTCGCAGGATTGTTGATCTGAGCTGAAAGGTCAAACATCCAAAGTGGGAGAAGAACCATTGATCGAGCAGAACAGATGTCAACAGATTGTGAGTTTCGAAATATTTGAGTACGGAACAAAGTTGGGTTTGATATTTCAAAACCTTGAAGTTTGGAGTTGTGAAGAAGATCACAGTCGTTGATTGAAGGAGGTGTTATCACTGAAATTTCATTTGCAAATGGTTACAAGAATCCAGAATCTCCAAACATCTATTAAGTTCACCGATGGACCAAAATTACCAAAAAAGCATTTCCAAAAGGTCCAAAACTATACAAACAGTTATAAAATCAGGATGCGCTATGACTATACAGGGAGTGCACACACATGTGCCATCAAGAAATGCAAGAAAAGCACACATGCACATGATGCACAACTGTGGATGTTGAAAGCTATGCACACCTAAGAACAACACATTTATGATGTTGGTCAACCTCCCACCCACTTCTGGTTCAGCTTCCAATTCAATTTGACATTGAAATCTTGGTTGAATCTAGCTGGGTGGCTGGTCAAAGACCTAAAGGTGCCCTAAACAACCCCTTGTTCACACTAAAAGCTGGTTTCATAATACCTCAAAGTTGTGCTATAAAAAGAGGCCATGGGTGCACTACATCTTCAAGGAATTCATTTGTAAGGTTATGTTGTTGTTATTCTCTTGGGGAATCCTCTTTTCTCATCAAGATCATACTAGCACCATTCCATTTGAGTTATTCACATCACCCTTTGAGTGAATTAT
Source organism: Picea mariana (assembly GCA_032191745.1). NCBI lineage: Eukaryota > Viridiplantae > Streptophyta > Pinopsida > Pinales > Pinaceae > Picea > Picea mariana. The sequence continues at coordinate 25,845 of JASDQU010884823.1, forward strand.
CTTGGGATTCTTTCACCATTTATTTCAAGTTTTCAAGTTGTAAGAAGAGCTCAATATTGGGGGTCCAAGAGCCCTCCCTTAGAGGAAGAAGGGACCCAAATTCCCCCTTTCTATTTGGTGTTTTATTTTCACTAATACAATCTTTTCCATTGGTTACATGAGTCTTGTTTTTTTGTTGTTCTTATGTCCTTATGCACTATAGTTTAATTGTTTTTATCATTCCTAGTTTAATTCTTAGCTTAGTCTTGTATGCTTTACTCTTATAACCCTTTCCTTTACTACTGTCTTGCTTAGCTAACCCAACTAAGCTTGTAAGCACCTCTATTTTGCTCATCTAGGTGACATAAGAGGCGCAACAGATTGGCGAATCCACTAGGGAAAGGTATCAATTTCCTACCCCACTTGGGTTATTTTATCTCTTCTTTTTGTTTATTTAACCTGTAGGTACCATAACCGACCCAAGCCAACCTATAGGAAGCCAAATTCAAAGATGAGTTGAAGGAATTTCATCCGAAATTTTCTTCACGGTTGTGTGACAGTTGTGCATGGGTTTATGGGCCCACAATCATGCATCATGTGCACGTGCACCAAAATCATTATATTACTCAACGCCTTCTGTGCACCTACACCCATCAACCTCTTCTAGTTCACACATTGGTGCTCAAAGCACCTCTGTCTAGTCTGAGACCCGCACACCTGTGCAGAAAAATACACATTGTAAGACTTTTATGATCTATGGAGGGCCCATAGCCTTCTGAAATTTGATTCCATGCATGTTGTAATATGCACTACACTCACATTTCCTCTCCATATAAATGGATTAGCCAAAACACATAAGCACTTAGGGGTAAAATCATAACTTTTCCTCCTTTTTGTTGTTTTTCCACATGGATGGCTTGCTTTGACTGAAGTTAAGGTGGAATCATTTCACATCACATATAAAAATTGCATTGGGACCAGAAATTGGATAAAAATCATTGAGTATGCTCTTCTCTCATGCTTCAAAGCGACCTTGAGAATCAGAAAGAGGTTGTGGGACAATTTAGTCTCCCTTAAATAGACAAAATCTTTAGGAGAGGACAACAGCCCCCTCGGGACTCCTCTTAGTTTATTTTTTAAACACATCTTAAGATTGTAAGGGCCCATACATGCCCACATGCTACACAGATAGGATAGTGTTGAAATTTGTTTTCTTAGATTAAATAACTAGGGAATTTTAAAGGTTTTGTAACAGGTTCATACATGCCCACATATTGACAAACTAGAATAGTTTCAAAGATTTCTTAGATTAAATCACATTTGGGGAGTTAAAGGAATAGTAAAGGACCCACATGTCCACATGCTAGTTTCCTAGGGATTTTAAAATTCTGCAAGGTTGTACCAACAACATTTAGTTAATTAGGTAATCAACTACTTGTAAGGACCAAGCGAAGTCCAAATGCAGCAAGGTGACACCTAATTTATTAAAACTTGGCACACTTTCACTTGTTCACACACAACATCACCAATCACTCACATAGTTTTATCTAGAAGTTGTGGAGATCAAAGGAAGTTTCCTCAAACGGGATTCTGAAACACCCCACCCCTTTTCTTGAAAAAACTATCCACTCCCATTTAATTTCATTGAGGTTAGTTCACACCCCCAATCTCTGACACAAACACATCTAAAATTTTCTAAAAAAATCACTAAGTATTCCTCCACAGGAGGTGCCAAAAGAATTTCTTAGTCTAGGTAGGATCTCAGGGATAGACATCCAAATATCCCCCCATTATCTGGTTCTCACATTTTCAAAACAATAGAAGTTGTCAAATAGGGAACTTTAAATCCTCCAAGTCAAGTGTTCCTAACACCTAAGGCAAGGAGATACCCATGAAGGGTTGAAGGCTGAGGTACGGTTTTTTTGTGCATCCCCCCTTGAGGCACCCACCTCTTGGATGGGATCCATCTTGTGACCCATTTCTTAGGCCAAAAATCTAAATGTCGCACTTTGACAAAGGTACCTAGTGACCAAATTTTAGGACCTCTACCCAGGTGGCAATTGTGGGTTGCAATTGCACCTTGATCAGATTTTGTGTGGCTATTGGGAAATATCGCCAGTTCTTTCAGGATATGCCCCCTCTACCCCTCATTATAACTGATTTCTTCATCCTTCACTAGTTTCTCTTCCAGTGGCTTCAGACCCCACTATCGAGTGCTATTGGAAGGTCCAATTCTATTTGAGAAGAAGGACATTATGTCTCTTAAGACATGAGCATTATTTTTCTTTGTTCTCCCACACAGACAAAATTCACCTATCTGCATATATATGCTTCTTTATCAAAACACTTTATGTATGATGCCTTTATGATTACATCTAATTTGGAAATATATTGTGAAGGTCCAAGAAATTGCAACAACGGCTCTTGTTTACTTATTGCTCTCACCACCATTCACACACATTCACTCAGCTAGTCGGACATCATAGGGTATCCATAGAACCCTTGTCATTCCAGACACTTGCTAAATATCCCCCCTATTCTAGGAGGAGTTAATAGTCTTGCCAACACATCGGCTCCCTGTTCTCACACCCCTGTGAGTGCCATTGTTTTAGGATCAACATTGCTTTGTTCTGCCTTACTTGGGTCCACTTCCCAAGGTCAACCATCCACTCGATCTCCTTTACACAGATGTGGGAGGCCAACTTCTTCTCAAGGAGGAAGTACAAACCCACCTAGCCCCCTCCAAGGGTCAGGTACTCAGACCACTCACACTATGGCTAGAATTGATCCTCTCCCACCACCCCATATGCCATATTTGGCTTCCCTCAATATCCTAGATTTGACTAAACTCACTAATGATCCTATATTTCACAACCCCACATGGCCTACAATGCATACCAAAATCCCTTCAGACATCCCCAATTTTGAAGGAAAAGCAGGAGACGATCCCGTCAACCATATCATGACCTTTCACCTATGGTGTTCCTCAAACAACATCGTGGATGATTCCATCCAACTGGGTTTATTTCAACGTACCCTCACTAGTCCATCAGCCAAATGGTATGTCGAAGAAAAATCTAGGTCCCACGTGACTTTTGAATCCTTGGCCAAATCATTTTTGAACTTCTTTCAACTACCCGTTTGTCACAATAATGGCCTTGAACTACTCTTAGACTTCAAACAAACCACCTCCACACATATTTATGACCACATCCACGAATGCCATCGATGACATAGCCTCTACAAAGCTGACGCTACCCCACAAAAATGTTTCAATTGGTTCCTCAAATCACTTGTTTCCCTCCTTTCCAAAGATGTGGTCATCACCTTCCCCTAGTCTAAGGAAGAGGCCACTAGCAAGACCCAACAGTTCAAACTCATTTATGCCTAGTCTGGCTACCTATACATGATACTCCTAGACACCCCAAGACCCGTGCTATTTGGCCAAGACAAACTTGGGATGTCTCACTCAGCAGATGGATTGATTGGTAACACTACACACCACAACCCACAACCTCAACAACCACCCATGTATGACACACCCCAATATTCGCCAGCATATGGAGGAATCCCTTATTATCCTCCTCCTCCTTATCAACATTCATACCCTGTTTCTCTACCTCCACCCATCAATGGACCCCTTCCAACACCCATAATATGCCCACCTATTCAACCAAGCGATGGTACTCCCTCTACCTCAGCCTATACCCTAAGCACTAGCGAAAGCACCATGCCTTCCTATGTACTTTATGTAACATTGCCACAACACAATCTGTACTTCCCATTTCCTGGCCCCCCACAGCCCATGGCTCCACCACAAGGAAATCCACACACTGGGGTTAATTTTGTTCAACCCTCTCCCATTCATCAATATCAAAATTTTGAACAAATGAATATGGAAAATCCATCCCATAAATCAAACAATGCCAGAAAGAAAGAAAAAAACTGGAACAATAATAATCCTGGACCAGGAGGAAACTAGAACCAACCCTAGTAGAACCAACCTACTGGGGGAAACCAAAACACAGGGAACCAAAACCCTCAAGGGGGAAATAATAAATGCCAAGGGAAAAATAACAACAATCTTTGGACCAATTTCCATTGTGCCCTTTGTGGTGATTTTGGTC
>JASDQU010884825.1:42402-59709 GCA_032191745.1 Picea mariana
CTTAACTTTGTAATAGATTTTTATAAAGTTGTTTTAAGTGGTTCTTTTATTAAAGTGACTTTTTAATAAAGTGTACCTTCTAATTTTAAAGTGACTTTATTTCATTAAAGCACTTATGTAATAAAGTAATTCATTTTGGAGGGAATGGATCATGACCCTTGATCTTGAAAAAGGCAAAATTTAATCTTGGCCTTTGGATTTAGGGTTGGGGAAAGTGAAAATACACTTTGGAGGGAAATTGTCATTTTCAGATTTACAAAAGAATGCATTGGGTAGTGTGCAAGAGACATTGAGAGGAGATTGAGAGAGATTTTCTGAGTATGCTTGAGAGACGAAAGTGAGCAGCAAAGAGGGCACATTTTCCAAGGGAGCCTGGCACAAATCCCAAGGAAATATTTTATGTTTCGTGACTGAGTTATTTTTCTGCTGTGGGAGGTCATATTGTACGAATCCGTACAACGGTACAGATTTGGCATGAAAATCGAGATGGTTTTGGGCACATTTTTCAAGGTGAGTTGTTTGTTGTTTCTGGGCCGTATGGAATAGTCCATACAGCAAACTGTTGCCACTATTTTCAAGGAGCTATCATTTCTGGGAGGTCCGTACAACAGTACAGACTAGGCACGAAAATCAAGGCAAAATTTAGTGGGACTGTTTTGGTGTTGTGAGGTATTTTCCTTGGCTGGAAATGTGTATTTGTTGTTGTTCTGTACTTTCCTGAAGCTGAATAATAATATCTCTCTCTCTCTCTCTCTCGTTGGGTTTCCCCACATTTGTGGTTTTCCTTGGCATTTGCCTAAATTTCTGAGTTTTATGGGTTGTCGTCCACTTTGTTTATTTCCATTGTTATTTTTCTTAGCAATGTGTATTTCTGCTTATGGTAATTTCTGAATGTGGGTTTAAATCATTTATGAAGTTTATGAAGACAATGTTGAAATATTGTAACTGCAAAGAGTATTCTATTTATTATTGATGTATTATTCATTAGATCAATCCCCTTTTGTGGATTGATCATGTCGGGTATTGTAAATGACCAAATCCCCTTTTGCGGATTGGTCAAACCCTAATTGTAATAGGCTAAATGAGAAGTCGGCCCCCAGAATATATTAAAGTGGTTATAACCACCCAGAATGAGAAGTCAGCCCTGCCAGTGAAAAGGAAGCTCAGCACCTGTCAAATTGTATAAATAAAGGAAGCTAGTGCCTCATTTGTTCACCAACTCACTTGTTCATCAGAGCACAAGTTTGGAGCTGCAGTTGGAGAAGAAGGAAGATAGAGAGAGGCGCAAAATTGGGAGAGGAACTTCTGTATTGTTTGGTTTATTCTCTTGGCATTGTATTGGCTATCTATATTAAGGAAGTTTTGTTGGGTTTTCTCCCCCATGAGGGTTTCCCAGGATAAATGATGTGTCTTTTGTGATTTTGTATTTCTCAGTGATCCTATCTATGCTATGGTTATCTAGTGAATTGAAAAAAAAACTAATAATAGCTTAAACCTTAACATGTGTATGGAAGACGACACAGGGATTTCCTCTATGATAGGAATAGCTTCATTTTTCCATGGTAACATTGGTACACACTCATGTTTGAGAGCTTCCGGGCTTGCACTTCTCTCAAGTGGTATGTGTTTTTTTTTGCAGGTGGAGTTTTCTGTGGAGGGGTTTGTGTTTGTGTCCTCTTGATCCCCTTCCTTTTATCGACACCCTTAGTTACCCGTATGTGTGTCCGTTGTCCAAATGATTCTTTATCCTTCCTCTGGGTTGTTGCAACTGGTTGTTTCTCTTCTACTTGTGCTTTGTCTTTTTGTTGGGCTTGGTTGGCCCTTTCTTCTCTATTGACACTTCATCCTTGTTTCTAATTTCTCGAGGTCATCGTCCAGGGTGGGTTGTAGCTTGAGTGGCCATTTGGCGCAACCTGAAAAACATCCTACTCCATTTGGCGCAACCTGAAAAACATCCTACTCTATAATATAGAAGGGGATCAATTCGATTTCAGCCTTCGGGTCTACACGTGGATAAATAAATAGATTATGAAAATTACATTCAAAATTGAGGTAGTCCTCATACCTGTTCACAAGGATGTGCAATATCCAAGGTTTGGAAGCCATCACTTGGACCATTTCAATAAAACATAGCTCAAATGAAATGTTATTCTTGGCTTGGACATGCCCATATTTGGTATGTTGGTTCTCCAGGTACTTCTGTGTCGGTGTTAGCGATAATTCTTATCATGGGCTCGAGAGAATTCGGGTCTGCAAGTTGCACGAAGTGATCAAGCGCAGCGTGGGAGAATCCTTGTTTTTCCAAGTAGCAGGTCAAGCGAGCGGGAAAAATGTCGTCGGCAGCATCCAAGGTCTATTTTGCGAAGCAGATCAAAGGTCGGTGGGTAATTGCACTCAGCCGAGTCACGCCAAGTATAGCGCAGAAGTTTTCAAAGAGGTGAATGGTCAGAAGTCTCCGTGGAGAACTTGTGAAGTAACGAGGGCCGTTGATCATGATCAGTTGATGCGTGGGTTCATTTCTTGAACTTGGGGTTCGTGATTTCAGAGGGTGGACCATATCCTTTGGTTGCGTGAGATCGCGAGTCATGAGAATTGTGGAAATAAAAAGAGTCGTCGCCTCTCGAGATTTCATGGAGGGAGAGTGCCAAGGTTCGACACTCCAAATCGCGAGGTCACGAGCTACGAGAGGCACCAACACTTAAGCCTTAGCCGACGGTTACGTGTGGAGGGCACCGATAGTAAAAAGAGCTACACAATATTGCCGAGAAGATCTCAGTCGTCCATCCAGAGGGACATGTGGTGCGCGATTGGGCTCCTCGCATTTTCACCCATCGCGACTTTGAAGCACAAGGACTAGCTCTTCCCAGCCATGAGACACGAAGTGCCAAAGGCATCCAGGGCTCGGGCCCACAGTATTGCCGAGAAGATCTCAACCGTCCATCCAAGGGGATGTGTAGTGCATGATCAAGCCATGTCGTCATTTCGTCTGTTGTAACCTTGAAGCATGAGGAGCAGCCTCCTCCCGTCCATGAAATGCGAAATGTCGAAAGCGCCTTTGAAGATAGGCACAGGGTCATAGCCCATGGTCACTTGGGGGTGATAGAAAGAGCTACACAAAGGGTCGAAGCCTCGGGTTTAGCTGCAGAAGGGATCACTGTGTTCTCCAGGTGCCAATTCAGCTTGGTCTCAATCCTAGTACCTACTCGGAGTGAATGAAGAAGAGAGGGGGTGGTTGAAACCTCGTCTCACTCCTTAAATATAAGGCATGGAGGGTCTGGCAAGTGGTCTACTCAAGGGGGTCCTGTGTACCCATTCTTCTAGAGAATCCATGCCCGAGTTCTTGACTAGGCGAAGGAAGACCGCACATGCTAGCTCGACACTTAATGGATCAGCTACTCCCCTTGCTGGAGCCATGTGCAGTTAAGATGGCGTATTTCATAGGCGCACGATCGTCTAGTCTGCATGCGCAGACTATCAAAAGACATGCAGACGCAATGTTATTAATACAGTATCTCACTTTCACTGCTGTGTTTTGTTTTGAGTATATGTAGGCATTTTTTCCATTTTTGTAAGCATCGATGGTAGAGCAAAGCTCCCAGTTGTAAAGCTTTAATGAAGCACTGTTATCTCTGGTTATGTATGAACTCTTGAGACTTCTTGCCTTATGGATGTCAGTTTCTTTCATATCTTTGTTTAAACTGTGTTAGAGAAGCTCGAAATTGGAGAATCCAGTCGAGTTGTAGTTGTCACAGGATGATGTAGATTTGATCACTGTGACAGTTGCATTGTCTCTAATCAGTCTTTGTGATTTTCTTAACACTGAATGACTTGGAATTGGAGAATCCAGTCAAGTCCCTTTATCAGTACCTCGAAGCCCTGAACCTGAGGATCTTGCGTTCGGGCTTTTTCTTCTACAAATTGCCAAAAGCCTGTTGCCCGAAGTAGTTTGTTCACTCTTCTTATCAAGTCTTCCACCTGTTCACCCTTTAATCAACCCACTGGTTGAAGTTGGATCAATACCTCCTTTGTTTCTTACATGCCGGACCTAGTCTCTGAGTTAGAGTGACATCTCCTCGAGTCTCTGTCCATTTGATCACCCATAAAAAACCACTATGACATAAAACTGATGGGCATCGGGCTCTGCTCCTGCTAGCAATCCAGGAGTGACTTCCGATGCTAACATTTCTGGCGCCGTTGCTGGGGACGAAGTTGAAGATTTTCCCTGGGCAGAACGACATTGAGCCTCTGATTCTGAAGGTGCATCAGACATCAGAGCCCTTAAATATTTCTACTGTGCACCTGGCGACTCCACTGTGGTGACTCCATTGTTTCCACATCACTGTTTCAGCTGTGACTACTGTTAGCACACCTGAAAGCTGACCCTAAGGAGCTTTCTCGAGAAGGTTTCAACAGCTACTTTCTCAGTCTGAGAAGCTTCCTGGGGTAACGACAACGTTAAGATCTAGCCTTTGATGGTGAACAAGGACCAGGCATATTTGAAGCTACGCATCTTTCACCTGGCGACTTCATGATTCGAGGATCGATTGGCGACTCCATTGGTTCGATATGGAGGAAATCCTGGCTCGAAGGTTTGCTCCTTTTAATTTTTCTGCTATTCCTGGTTTTCCAAATGTTGTCCCCTCTCCGAATGAATGGGGCGATTATTTGCCCAGATTTAGAGAGCGTGAAGAGGAAAACCTACTCAGCATCTCTGGGAGTTTCATGAACTCATGCATCAGTGGGATATACAGCATGAGGATGTATTATTGAAAATGTTCATTTTCTCGTTAGCAGGGGATGCTCGTAAATGGTATCATTCTTTACCCCCTGCTAGCATTTCTTCGCTCATAGAATTTCATGCAGCTTTCACCGCCTATTGTCAGAGGCTATATCCCCCTGAGTTAATTTGTCATAATTGTTGTGAGGGATACCACAAATCTATACAAGAGAAAATTGTTTCTGACGTAAGCTGTGGGGAGGATCCTGATGACCTGGATCAGGAATCAGTCCTTTCTCCTCCCCATTCTTCTGCTTCGGGCGAAGTTATGGAACTGATAAAGTCTCTCACTGCCAGATTTGACAAGTGGGAAGCTGAACAATACGCTGAGTATTTCCCATCCTTTGAAGCAGAGGCCCTTAGCAGCTCTACTTAGGGAGATTATGAAAAAAGCTTTCCCACAGGACCTGTTTATGGTCATTATGAATCTAACCCATGGGAGAACCAAGAAGAAGAAATCCTCTCAGATATGATTATGTCTAAAGAAGGCTGTGATGATGAGGGTTGTAAGGATAGAAGACTGGGGGAGGAAGTTGCTCTGAGTGAACTAATGATATCTCTCATTGCCCAACATGCAAGGTTGGAATCTGAGGACAATGGGGAGGATTTTCCAGTCACCAGGGCAGATGTTCTAGATGGCTCTTTAAAGGAGATGATTGAAGATTTCGTAAGTGCATTAGCATCTGCCCCTGATGAGCTTGTTGTCTCAAATCAAATCGATGAAGTGGTAGTTGGGGAAGAGGACTGTTCTCTTTTTCTTCACGAGATTTCCCATGATGTATTTACATTTGGGATTGAAAAGGAGGATCTGGAGATCGTTCCTTTTTTGCAAGATGAAGAAGTCTGGTGCTCACCCAGCTTTAACGACTATTTAGTTGAGGAGCAACAGAGCCCCACATCACAGATTGATGACGTGGGTAGCAGCCAGCCCGTGTATGACAGCTATGAATCAGGTTCTGAGCTGGACACCCATAACTTCCAAGAGAAGACTGCAGAGCCTTCTCCTCTGTTCACAAATGAAAGACAATGCGAGGAAATCAACCCCCCTGAGCAACAAATTGAAAAGAAGAATCACCCCATGGTCTGTATTTATGATGAATATGAATCGGACCTGGAGGAGAGCCAACAAGAAGAGGAAAAATGAACCAGAGGGGTAGTCTGCCCTTTGTTCAGAGCCAGTCAGTGAGCAGCCACCACCTGAGATCAGCGAGCCTACTTCAGTTATTCACCTGCCTGTGGTTATCAGAGACATTCGGCCACGTGTGAACAACTGTGTAGCAGAAGAGGCTGTATGTCGCCAATTCCTTGGAAATGGCCACTCATTCGATGACCATGTCAGCAAATACATGGAGTGGCATTTCCCCTATGCCTTGGAGCCGCCCTATTTCCTCTCAACTCTAGCCTGTAAGGAGGAGTTGAAGAGTGTAGCCGTTCTGCTGTCACGGTTACACCATATGCTGGTGATCATCGATAGAAGGAAGGAGCTTCCATTCAGGAAGTTACTTGATTGGCTATGGTGGAAATTTTCTTTCACCTAGCCTCATGTACAAAGCATATTAGTATTAGGCTGTACATAAATAAGCTCCTTTGAGCATGTATGTTTATTTTGTTCGTTTTTACTTATCGGCATGTATTTTCAGCAGTCGGATGTTTTGAGCATGACTCCATAGCCCAACAGCAAGGCACTGAAACTGTGGAAGGAGTTCTTAGAGCATTGCAGGGATGAATATATCCCCCATGGAGCCTAATGTTAGAGATAATTCTTGTCATGGGCTCGAGAGCATTCGGGTCTGCAAGTTGCACGAAGTGATCAAGCGCAACGCGGGAGAATCCTTGTTTTTCCAAGTAGCAGGTCAAGCGAGCAGGAAAAATGTCGTCGGCAGCATCCAAGGTCTATTTTTCGAAGCAGATCAAAGGTCGGTGGGTAATTGCACTCAGCCGAGTCACGCCAAGTATAGCGCAGAAGTTTTCAAAGAGGTGAATGATCATAAGTCTCCGTGGAGAACTCGTGAAGTAACGAGGGTCGTTGATCGCAATCAGTTGATGCGTGGGTTCATTTCTTGAACTCGGGGTTCGTGAGTTTGGAGGGTGGACCATATCCTTTGGTTGCGCGAGATCGCGAGTCACGAGAATTGTGGAAAGAAAAAGAGCCATCGCCTCTCGGGATTTCACGGAGGGAGAGTGCCAAGGTTCGACACTCCAACTCGCGAGGTCGCGAGCTACGAGAGGCGCCAACACTTAAGCCTTAGCCGACAGTTACGTGTGGAGGGCACCGACAGTAAAAAGAGCTACACAACATTGCCGAGAAGATCTCAACCGTCCATCCAGAGGGACACATGGTGCGCGATTGGGCTCCTTGCATTTTCTCGCATCATGACTTTGAAGCACAAGGGCTAGCTCTTCCCAGCCGCGAGACACAAAGTGCCGAAGGCGTCTAGGGCTCGGGCCCATAGTATTGCCGAGAAGATCTCAGCCGTCCATCCAAGGGGATGCGTAGTGCATGATCAAGCCATGTCATCATTTCGTTTGTCGTAACCTTGAAGCATGAGGAGCAGCCTCCTCCCGTCCACGAAACGCAAAATGCCGAAAGCGCCTTTGAAGATAGGCACGGGGTCACAGCCCGTGGTCACTTGGGGGTGATAGAAAGAGCTGTGCAAAGGGCCGAAGCACCAGGTTTAGCTGTAGAAGGGATTACTGTGTTCTCCAGGTGCCAGTTCAGCTTGGTCTCAATCCTAGTACCTGCTCGGAGTGAATGAAGAAGAGAGGGGGTGGTTGAAACCTCGCCTCACTCCTTAAATATAAGGCATGGAGGGTCTGGCAAGCGGTCTACTCAAGGGGGTCCTGTGTACCCATTCTTCTAGAGAAGCCATGCCCGAGTTCTCAACTAGCCGAAGGAAGACTGCACATGCTAGCTCGACACTTAATGGATCAGCTACTCCCCTTGTTGGATCCATGCACAATTAAGATGGTGTCTGTCATAGGCCCACTATCATCCAGTCTGCATGCGCATACTGTCAGAAGACATGCAGATGCAATGTTATTAATACAGTATCTCGTTTTTGTTGCTGTGTTTTGTTTTGAGTATATGTAGGCGTTTTCGCCATTTTTGTAAGCATCGATGGTAGAGCAGAGCTCCCGGTTGTAAAGATTTAATGAAGCACTGTTATCTCTGGTTATGTATGAACTCTTGAGACTTCTTGCCTTATGGATGCCAGTTTCTTTCATATCTTTGTTTAAACAGTGTTAGAGCAACTCGGAATTGGAGAATCCAGTCGAGTTGTAGTTGTCATAGGATGATGTAGATTTGATCACTGTGACAGTTGCATTGTCTCTAATCAGTCTTTGTGATTTTCTTAACGCTGAACGACTTGGAATTGGAGAATCCATTCAAGTCCCTTTATCAGTACCTCGAATCCCTGAACCTGAGGATCTCACGTTCGGGGTTTTTCTTCTACAAATTGCCAAAATCCTGTTTCCTGAAGTAGTTTGTTCACTCTTCTTATCAAGTCTTCCACCTGTTCACCCTTTAATCAACCCACTGGTTGAAGTTGGATCAAGACCTCCTTTGTTTCTTACATGTTGGACCCAGTCTTTGAGTTAGAGTGACATCTCCCCGAGTCTTTATCCATTTGATCACCGATAAAAAACCATTGTGACATAAAACTGATGGGCGTCAGGCTCTGCTCCTGCTAGCAATCCAGGAGTGACTTCCGACGCTAACAATCAGTAACCAAGCTGAAGTATGTTGGTCATAGTTGAGTTGGGGTGGTGGTTTCCATACTACCATGGCTAGGAGGAGCAACACCCAATTGTAATGAAACTCCCTACCAAATTATTTCATCTTCAAACAATCACTTACAAATTCATTTAACAAATATCTTGCCCAAGCCATCTGGATTCCCTTGACATAACGTTCTATAGCAACAATGACCCCCAATGGGCACTCATCCTTATGACACTTGCACAACATTTTGTAGGCAAGTAGCTGCATGGTTAATCACACTCCAAGGTCTTTTATTTCTACAATCATGACCCCTCTCAATCCCATACGTGTACCATATTTAGAGTACACGTCCTCATGAACTGCATCTTTATCCATTATAGCTACAACTGTGGCATTATTATCTGTAGGGAGGCCTGTGACTAGGCTTATTGTGGTGAATTTGATCGGATAAGGCTTATCAAGCCAAAGGGATGCATTCGAGTGAGTAGGAGTCGAACACACTGGTTGATGGATTGGTTTCACCCTAAATGTGGGAAATCCAACAGAGACATTATCCTTGACTGCTTCAGAGGCTCCACCAATTCTTGGGTGACTGATTTTTGACTTCCACCTAGCCATGTAGTGAGCTCTGAATATGTGTTGAACTGTAACTCCAGGAACTATTCTTCATCCTGTATGTTGTAGTTGACATAGTTCAGTTTCAAAATCATTCAATATAGGGATCCTTAGATACTTACATTAGTTGGTATGCATGTCTTGGGAAGGAATTAATCTTTTGATGCTTGCACTTTCTGTCGTGTGTCGGGTTTACTCTGGAATCCATTGTCCTTGTTGAATGTTTACTGCCTTTGGGTCCCTTGAATGTCACTTTTTTCTTGGGAGCTTTGTTATGAACTAAATGGCTACATGTATTAAGTATGCGACATCAATTCCATGTACTTCGGACATTCTAGTGCTCTAGGTGCTCTCCACTCGACTCTCAATTATCTCCTTGGATTTATTTTCAAAGATAATGAAGTGAAGCATGGTATATACCCTCAAGGTTTGTACCCATCATTAATAGTGTCCTTTACTACCATAAATTTCATGTGTCATGGGGAATTATTGCCATAACTTATTCCCCTTCCCCAGGCTATCGTCACTTGTCCTAGGGATAACTACCTACCTCTCTATTGTCATATCATCCTGTATCCTGGTAGCCAACTGTCATGTCTTGGTGTCCCATCCTTAGGGTTGTACTTTGAAATTTGTACCTTAATCTCCTATGAATCTTCTAAATTTGTTTTTGGGTACAACCTTTCTCGTCCCAATTTATTGTGTTGACCTATCTATTCCACCTACTTATTGTGTCGGTTATGTCTAATCTACCTAAGTCCTATTCTAATTGTGCGCAGTTTCTATCCACTACGCATGATCATCCCTTGTAAGGTATGGTATCACCCTACACCTGACCCTGGTGGGCCCTAACACATCTTCATTCTAATTCATTTCATCTGTCCCTGCCATGGTTGTTCTGTTACATGTACCCTGCCAATTGGACCATTATACCAAGCTTGATATGGTTTCATCCATGAAGCACACCACCTATCCAAGGTTTTTTTTATGCTAATGAGATATGGCACATGTAGGTAGTGTTCGATGTAATGTTCTTGCGTATTCTTTGGATCCACTGTGTGCTAGGACTAGTCTTGGTTGTCCAATGCCTTTCACAATAATGTATATGTTCTTGAGGATTTTTGGTGCCTTTTTACCAGTTCATTAATTCAAAATATGTTGTAGGATAGAATCTCACCTTGATACACTCTTCCACTTGCACTCATTCATCTAAGTCGGTGTCGTGTGCCACCCACCAGTGTGTAGGTGTTTCTATGATCGTTGCATCCATGGCTTGGATTCTCTGGGTCATAGGAACTAAGCATTCCATATATGTTAGGAACGTTTCTACTGGGCCTATCCCTTCAAACCTTGGTAAGTCACATAACTTTCATCCAATCCAGCGCATCTTTTTAGTGATTCATGCACATCATCATGTTGATACCTCATACAAATTGTTTTTCCATCAATTCATAACATCCTTTGAATCTATGTCATAGGAAAAAACACTTCTCCAACTCAATTCACCATCAGTGGTTGGATTCATATAATCCTCTATATGTTGTATGATATTGTAGATGTTTTATATGATGGAACTATGTGCATCCTCGTTCATGGGATCGTTATACCTATCATCATCATTTGGATCCAATGGTGCAATAACACACAAGGTATCTATTTCAAAGGACATTTGACATTGTTTCAAGTTCATAGTTGCATTTCTCTCGAATGCCCAATCGATGCCAAGTAGGGTTGGATAAGGGCAGGAATCATCCATGATCTCAATCACCTAGAATTCTTCCCTAGTCTTCACCCCATCAATTTTTACTTCCACTTGCTCCAACCCTCCAATAGAATAGATCTTGTATTAGTTGGAAAGTATGAGTTGAATCAGGGACATAACAATTTTGGTTTAGCCATCAACTCCCAATATTTTTTTGGCAAAATGTTCACATCGGATCCCAAGTCCAACATGACAACATTCATCTCATATATTTTGAGTTCAACAGTCATCTTGAATTCTCTTCCCATGTGCTTCTATCTACTCACCTGACACATGTTCCATTTGGTAGCGGGGAGGAAAGAGCCACAGTTGTCTCCTCTTCTTCCATACATATTGTCAACATATGGGTCAATTTGTTTGCAACATTAGGATTGCTTAGCATTCTAAGGCAACAACAAATAATTTACTTGGTTTTTTGACACAACATGATGATAAGCGTCCCGATGCATTTCCTCTTGCATCGTGCATCACAGTTTCTCATGAACACTTTCTTCTTCTATTTCTTTTTCTTCTTCCCATTGTACCTCTTTGCACCTACATGATTCTTCTAGTGATCTTTGTATATTTCACTATATATCCTCGTGCATGTGGGATTCCTCCAATGATTGTTGTGTTTTGCGATGTAATTCTTCATGCATGCGAGATTCCTCCAAGGACTTTTGTATGGTACACTTTATTTCCTCATGCATGTAGACCTCCTCTAGTGAATTTTTTGTGGCGCTTTGTAGTTCTTTGTGCACTCTATCCTCTTTCAGGGCCCTTTGTGTGTCGCACAAGAATTACTTTTGTTGCGTGGATTCAAACTTGGGAGGTGCTTGTTCTGCTTTTATGATCTTTCCCTCCATCTTCTCACCTGAACTTTCCCCTTTTCCCAGGTCAACTTTGGTTTGAATGCCTCCATGGGTTACCACCTATGCACCCACTTCTCCTTTTGGATTTTGGCCATCACACGACTCCATAGTCACCATATTGCAATTCCTCTTCTTTTTTTCCCATTTTTCCAATAAGTCTCGAAAATTCTCCCTGACATGATTTTCGTTGTAGCAATATCCACAAAGTGCATGCATCTTGGTACAAAAGCATGAAACATGACCTACTTCTCCACAGTTAAAACAAGTATGTGGTATTCCTTCACCACCATCGTATCCTCTTCCTCTTCCTCTTCCATATCCTCTCCACTGACCTCCTTGATAGACTCGTTTGTCCAAGCCTCCACATCTCCACCATTTTGTTCTTCTTGGACTTGAAATGAATCTAATGTGTGTTCCTGCATTAGCTGTAGTGTCTGACAATCATTTACATCATGTCCCATAGATTTGAAAAAATCACAGAACGAGGTGTGTGTGGTCTTTTGATATTTCTGCAGTGTTGGGAAATGGGGAGGTATATGCCCACATTGTCTACAAATTTCACACTTCTCCTGTGGTCCCATTGGAAATGGATTTGGTGCACCCGTCACCATGTAGTTTCCAATTGTAGTACACTTGTTTCTATGGTGACCTTCCGTGTGACACATGGTACACCACACATTTTTGCACACTACATTAGATTTCACCATGTTTTGCAATTGCATGGTAATATTTGTGAGATGTTATTGTACCTGCGCTAGTTCTGCTGATGTTTTTCAATCTTCTGGTGTAGATTTAGGCACATTACAATTTCGATGGCCTCCACTTGGGTCGTCACCTTCTTCTGGGTGATTGGGATGCAAATATGGGGTAGGAATCCAACAATAAACTACTCCCTTTGTTGGACATCATGGAGCTGAAACATCAATCTATCCAACAAAATCTTGAATCACTGGTCATAATCCCACTCAGTTTCTCCATCTAGCTACTTGATCTCTTTTACTTTAGTGATGAAGTGTGATTTTGACTTAGGCTTCTCAAATTCCCTAAGTAGATATCTCTTTATCTCTGCCAGGGACCTTGCTTGTCCCACTAATTAGTGGCCTTGTACTTCATGTCCCATGTCAGATCTCTATCTTCGAATGTGGTCTCCATCTCCACAATCTTGGATGCCTCATATGTGACCCTCTTCATAGACCATATAGCTTCACACATGAACCAATGCTGCTCCAC
Source organism: Picea mariana (assembly GCA_032191745.1). NCBI lineage: Eukaryota > Viridiplantae > Streptophyta > Pinopsida > Pinales > Pinaceae > Picea > Picea mariana. Next base: position 55,362 of record JASDQU010884825.1, read on the forward strand.
ATTGTCGTTTCCTATCCCATGAAACACATGAAGCCTCAGAGTTGAATCTTGGTTCACCATACTCGATCTAGAACTATGTCTTCCTAACTAACCACTAATTGTTTTTGATATTAATGCTCTTCTTTGTGAATTATTTCTAACTTTATCTTCTTCTTCACTTGTATCTTCTCCTTCTCTTTCTTCTACTCTTTCTTATTTTACTTCTCTCACCTCTACACTATTTTTGGTTCTTTCTTCTTGATAACAAATGTGTAACGGGGGTGGTTCAAAGAGGGGGTTCCTCCATACTCTTTTTTATTCCTCGATGAAGGATCCAAAACAATTTCCTATATTTATGCATGCAAACTTGTTGGCAATAACTAAGGACTTTTCCCCTTCTTAGAGGGATCTATCGTCATTTTCTCCTTCTTTGATGCCACTTCTTTGCATCCCATCTTCCTCTAATGTGATTGCATCTCTTCCTACCTAAGGGGTTATGACCTCATCATCTTCGTTCGTACTTCCAATATTGGTATCCTCTCTTTATACCTCATTCCTAATCCTGCGTCTCTTTGATGGCCTATCTTCTTTTGCACTTCGCTCTGGCATAGAACTATCTCCCATACAACATGCTGGTGTAGATTATTTTCTCTTCATTGTGGACCTGACTACTCATTCCTCATCCCTTGCTTTCTCTTCTTATCTTTTTTTCTCAAAAACCATCCTTAGCTCGACTCTTCTTGTAGATATTTCATCTCTTTTTCTCCTCTATTATTCTGGATCCATCCTCTTCTCACCTCATCTCATCTCCTTCTAGATTCCTTCTACCAAATCCATTATTTGTTTCATCTTCTCCTTTTCCCCCTTCTTTCCATCCACCCCTCCACGTGAGGGGGGTTTACTTAGCCATTCCATAAGGCTCTATGTGAAATATCTCATTCTATACAAACAACATATTTATCTAAAGAGGGATTTCTTCCAATAGAGTCCTTCTAGTGTCAGAGGCAAACTTTCTTTCCATGACACTAAAGGATTTTTTACACTTAATAGAAAACTCGACAATGTATCCTTCCTTAACCTGTTCGAACCAAAATTTGACATATTTGACCCACATATTATTGAAAAATCTAAGCTTATTGATCACTTTCTAGTCCCACACCACTGATTCTTGGGCTCCCTATATAGAGTTATTCTTTTTTTTACTCTTTATCCACTCATGCAATAAACAAGGGAACTCAAAAAATAAAGTTTCATTGTATATCAATATAGATGTACCTTTGTTTCCAATGCTTGAGGTTGATCTACAAGATCTTGGTCTCTTGTTGCATGAACTCATCCTCCCTCTCAGATAGCCAGCCTTGTATTTCGTACCAGAAGTTGACAGATTTGACCCACTTATTATTGATAAATATCAACTTATTGATCATTTTCTAGTCCCACACCACTGATTCCTTGGCTCCCTAGACAAAGTTAATCTTTGTTTGCCTCTTTATCCACTCATGCAATAAAAAAGGGAACTCAAAAAAGAAAGTTTCATGTAAATTAACATAGATGTACCTTTGTTTCCAATTCTTAAGGTTGATCTACAGGTTCATGGTCTCTTGTTGCGCAAACTAATCCTCCCCTCGCATAACCAGTCTTGTATTTCTTCATTGGAAGGTTTCCACCGAATTATTTTCCTTCAATTCATACAAAACCTTTAGGCCTCGACAAAAAAACCATTTTTTGGATTTGTAGGGGGGGTCACAGACCCAGGGTTCGATAGATTCTACCAACAAAACCCCATATGTGCCGACATATTCAATCTTCAAGGAATGAATAAGGTCTCATCTTAGAAGCCATAAGAATAACAAAGACTATTATTCTTGTGCAGGGTGTGAAGGACTAAAATGTATAGGAAACCTTCTGTAACTAGTCATTCATTCATTCAAAACTATCATAAGACTAGAACGCAACATAATATAAACACAAACATACATTTGTACCATAACCCATCAACATGTAGAGATAAATGTGCTTCAAATTTCATTTATTAAGCTCAAATTATTGCAATACATTCTCATACACAAAGACCGTAGCCTGATCAAGAAACATCAATGTTACTCAGATAGAGACGTGCCATGCACTAACATCTCCTTTCTTCATTCATACTCACTATCTCTGAAAATCAAAATTGACACCATATTGAACTAGAATTCTAACTCTCTTCTAGCTTACTAAATCTCCATCTACACTTACTACTCGATCTCTCGTAGTGAAACACAAATCCAAACCCATTACGTATTCACATGCATCCCACCATATATTCAACAAAGCATGGAAATCATAACAACTTTCCAACTCATCGTCAACCTCGACCTTAACGAGTCGGGCTATTACAAAAATGGTTACAATGATTGTTGAGTATCTTTTTGGATCCAACCTACATGCAATTCCTTTAATTGCTTGTGTGTGGTGTAAATTGGGTTGGCATGCGCAATGATTCTTTGGTTGGTGCAAACATTGAATCTTGGCACTGCATGGTTTCTTCTTGGGCACGCATGCAATGTTTGATTTGTGGTGCGCGCACAAATTCTACAAAAATCTAGGTGTCAACATCAAGTAATGAATTCAATTTACTTATTGATGTTACTAACCCTAACAACATTGAAGTAACTTTATTACCTAGAAGTTCGTCTTATTATGTAGTTTGTTACTTTAAATTTCAGATTGAAGTGTATTAAATTATAGAAATCATTGAAACCAAAATAAAATTACAAGCAAATGAACACACCATTCACATAAATAATCAAAATACATAATCTTGGAAATCTGATACATGTTTGAAACCCATCTAGAAGGTGAGGACTATGCTCTACTCTCTTCTTAGTTAAGAAATAAAAGTGAAAAGAAATGGACAATTTTCTTAATTAAGAAATGCAAGTGAAAAGAAACAAACACTCAATCTGGAGTTGTCATGAACAATGTGGCATGAATGTTTCTACTGAATATTCTATTTCCTTTGTTAGCTTCAATATCCCAGTCCTAAATGTTTTATGTAGCAATAGAAATACCAAAACAATGAAATCATTTCTCTTCCTAATGATCAATATTTAACATAGAATAATACTTTTTTAGGGTTAGGGTTTTTGCTTGTCTCAACCCTAAATTAGTGTTAGGGTCTTGGATCCTCTAGAATATTATTAAATGTCCAAAGGTGACTAACCTCACATGTGTGAGTTGTAACATACACAACTCCATACTGAGCTACATTGCTACAATTCTCATTCTATACACACTGTACATTTACAAAATGATTTCATACTGGCTCATATTTTCCATAAATTAACAGATTTGATACCATTAACTCTTTGTGTTGCTATTCCTTATCATATGGTACAATTAAACATGCATAATGACATTCAAACTCATGCATACCACATCAACCATTCAACAATACACAAACATACACAACCATACACAACAATTATATAAGCATACATCACATTAGCACATAATTATACAATGTAACATCATAGACACACATATAAACATGGTACTTATATTTTATAAAAACACCAGTTGGTTGTAGACCTCAGATGTTCTACCCAACCATAGAATTTGCATCTCTAGCTCTCTCTACAACAAGTCACCCCCGAGATGGGGCTATGAAACCACTAGGGCAAAGGCTTCCTAATCCAACTAGGTCTACTAGTTAGTACAAACAATTTCTAGGCCAAGGTAATAAACTCCTACAACAATTCCAACCAACAAGATCTCATTCCCCATTAGATTGCACAACCCAAGGAAATGTACCCCCTTCTCTGCTCCACAATGGTTGTCCCACTTCCCTTTCAAAGATCCAACAGAGGTTGGTTAGGAAGTATTATATTTATGGTTCCAGGAACTCCAACTACAATAATGGAGTCTTTAGGAACCCTTCATGCCTCACACATTGGGTAATCCTTCCCACACAATTATCCCTCCAAGGTTTCAACCTTCCCCAAGGAAACCCAAGGAGAATTATACACATAAATCCACTTAGGATTCTAAGGGTTGACAACATAAAAGGGTTACAATGAATCTCACTAGGTCACATCCCAAGCCTGAATTCCACATGCACTGGTAACAATGGAAAAGAATGACCCATTTTCCATTGAAAACAAGGATTAAGTATGCATGGCCTTAACTTTCCATGTGACACAAAAACATCCCACTTAGGAACCTTTTCCCATACTTTATAACTTAGGATAATATGTTCATATGACTTTGGCTTGGGATATTATATTATTTTTGGCATTAGCCTCTTTTTAGGCCTCCTAACATCCTCACCTTTCCCTCCGGTGGAGTCTTAATCCCCCATACTCTTTGTCTGACTTGGTTTGTAGCT
>JASDQU010884826.1:0-15502 GCA_032191745.1 Picea mariana
TACTGAGACTTGTAATCCAGGTACCATCATGTTAGATACAACCGACTTAAAACCTCGTCTGCCTTACCACGTCACATTTCAGATAGTAGTGGATTACCCCATGAAAACTTTTACACAGAATATCTTTCACATGGTGGTCGATGAGGGTGCCTCGACATGCGTTATGTCATTGGCATGTTGGAAGTCCATTAGCCAGCCTGTTTTGTCTCCATCACCTACTCTCCTCGCTGCTTTCGACAGTCGTTCGTTCTGACCACATGGCATCATTCGTTTTTTCCCCATGCAATTAGGAGGGAAGACCATGTGCGTTGAAGTAGAGGTAGTCGATGCTCCCCTCAACTATAACCTCTTGTTAGGATGGAGTTGGTCTTATGCTATGTAAGTTGTGGTTGCTACAGTTTTTCAGGTCTTGTTGTTTCCACACGAAGGCTGGATAGTGACCATCGATCAATTGTCTTTCTCCAGACCTGACCCAGCTTTGGGGGCATCCATGGTCCCAATGATTGATAATCCTCAACCAGGTGTCATCAACATAGGAGTTGGTTTGTGCCCATCCTTGATGGGTATCTTTGATTACCCACCACCTCAAGGCGATATCAAAGTTTTTTCCAATCACCATAAGGTTGAGATTTTTCAAATTTCGTCGTTTCGCATAGCTTACTTCAAGGATCCATGGATACTTCCTTCCCCATTAGCCACGATGGATGAGACAGGGCAAGAGGGATGTCCATGCCCTTGTCTGCCACTGAAGTAGTGTACTCTTTAGTCCAGAAATCTTCACCTAACACTGATATGACTCCCGCACAAGAGTTAGATCCACTTCTAGAGCCTATTTGGGCTCAGGGTTCTCTCGCTAACATCAATTCGTTAGACTTAGTCTTGCCTTCTGATGAAGCTGTAATCGAAGCAATGACTAGTTCGGACAAACCTTGGGAAGATCTTCATCATAGATCATATTTTCTCCCAGAGTTAAGCCGAATTGAAGCAGGCGAATTCACCGTGACCATGATGGGAGATCAGTCGTGTCCTATTAATCTCTTATCTACACATGAAATTTATGCTGAGGGAAATATGGAAACTATCGCTGAAAATATACCAATCAACATCTCCTGAAACCCTAGCATCATGGAGAACATCTTTGTTGGAGCGGATTGCTCCCCTGAAGAGATTCAAATCTACACGGATCTTTTCAAAGAATTTCGCGACGTTTTTTCCTGGTCTTATGGGGAAATGCCAGGTATCGATCCAAAAATAGTTGAACATGAAATCACAACATATCCCGATGCCAAGCTTATTCGATAGAAGCTTCATCCAGTTAATCCCAAGAAAGGAGAAGCCATCAAGTTTGAGGTTGAGAAATTTCTAAAGGCAGGTTTTATCTATCCTATCCATTTGACTCAATGGGTGTCAAATCCTATGCCGATCAAAAAAAAACAAGGCACGATTTGTGTATGTACTGATTTCCGTGATTTGAACAAGGCATGTCCCAAAGATAATTTTCCAACACCATTCATCGACCAGATCATTGATGAATGTTCTGGTTGTGAATTCTTTTCTTTCATGGATGGTTTTTCAGGATATAATCAAATCCAAATCAAACTCGAAGACCAACACAAAACGACATTCATTTGTTTGTGGGGTACATTCGCATATCGTAAGATTCCTTTTTGCCTTAAAAATGTTGGAGCCACATTCCAGTGAGCCATGTCTTTTTATTTTCATGACCTCAAGCATATAGTCAAGGCCTACCTAGATGATTTAGCATCCTGATCTCACAAGAGAACGGATCATCCCACACACCTTAGACTAATCTTCGAATGTTGTCACTACTTTAGGATTCGCTTGAATCAAAACAAGTGCAGCGTCTACGTAACGTCAGGACGTTTGTTAGGTTTCATCGTATCAACAACAGGGATCATGGTCGATCCTCTCAAGGTGGAGGAAATAATCCAGTTGCCCCCCCCCACCCCCAACGCACAATCCTTCAACTTCAGAGTCTACAAGGCAAGGCGGACTTTTTACGACGCTTCATTGCCAACTATGCCGAAATCACCAAGGGATTTATGTGATTACTAAAGAAAGACATTCCTTTTTACTGGGACGAAGCCACTCAACGCTCTTTCAATGCATTAAAACACGCCCTCACAACTACACCTCTGCTAAAAACACCTAACTATAACAAAGATTTCTTATTATATCTGGCTGCCGCAGAGTCAACCATTGGCATGGTTTTAGTTCAGGAAGATGATTTGTTCTCAGAATAAGTGATCTATTACCTGAGCCGAGGCCTCATAGGACCAGAACTCAATTATTCTCATATCGAAAAACTTGCATTGGCAGCAGTTCATGCTATTCAATGGTTCCGTCATTATGTTCTGTTTCGCAAGACCACCGTCATTGTTGTCGTGAATCCATTCCAGTACATGTTGATACGACAAGTTATAGGCAGAAAAATTAGTAGATGGATAGTCATCCTCCAGGAATTTGACTTAGACTTCGTTTCAGCAAAGTCCAAAAAGTCATTGGTCTTCGCAGAGCTTATTTCGGAACTTCTGGTTGAGTCAGGTGACGTTGTGCCTGAAGAATCGCCTATCTAGGGAGATATGTTTTTTATCACATCTTCAGATCCTTGGTATGGAGATATACTTATCTATCTCCAGACTTTGAAGTGCCCAACTTCTACTTCTCATGATGAGCGTCGACATATACGCCATCAGGTTAACAATTATCTCATACTCAATGATACGTTGTATCAGAGAGGTGTAGATTGCATCTTACATCGATGTCTCACACATGAGGAGGCAGTCATCGTGCTCAATGATTGCTATATCGGAGCTTGTGGTGATCATTTGTCTGGGTTGGAAACAACCCAAAAGATTCTACGAGTAGGTTACTTCTGGCCGACACTTATCAAAGATTGTATAGAATCGGTCAAGAAGTGCCATCCATGCCACGTCTTCTCTTGGAAGATGAGGGCATATCCCGCTCCTATGTTTCCTATCATCACAGTTGGTCCCTTCACCAAGTGGGGCATTGATTACACTACTTGCAACCCCCCATTAGCAAGGGGGCACCGCTATATCATCATAGTTGTAGACTACTTCACTAAGTGGGTCGAAGCTATGCCAACGTTTAAAGATGATGGAGAGACTGCAACTCTCTTTTTATTCAACCAGATCATAGCAAGGTTCGGCGTCTTGAGAGAGATTGTTACTGACCATGGCAGTCACTTTCAGAACCAAATGATGACTGAATTAACATCAAAGCTTGGGTTACAGCAAGAACATTCATCACCCTACTACCCCCAAGCCAATGGGTAGGTGGAAGCTGTAAACAAAACTCTTAAGACTATTCTACAGTGAACTATCAACTCAGCCAAGTCAAATTGGCATTTGATGTTATACTCGGCATTATGGGCTAACCGAACATTTGTTAAGAACACAACCGATTTCTCACCTTTTCAACTCATTTACGGGATGGAGGTAGTCTTTCCCATCGAATGTCAGATCCTATCTCTAAAATTGGTAGTACAATTATTGCCAGACACTTCTCCACTTGAAGAACGGTTAGTACACATTGAGCAGCTCAATGAGCAGTGTTGTGATGCGGCCCTGGCCAACGAGGCTCACAAACATAAGGTCAAGTGTCAGTATGATAGGTTCGTTCATCCTCGGATTTTCTCTGAAGGCGACCTTGTCCTGGTCTATGACCAAGATAAGGACCCCCTGGGGGCAGGAAAATTCAAACCCATGTGGTTCAGACCCTTCATCATAAAAGAGGTATTAAAAAAGGGCTCTTATCATTTGGTTGATTTTGAAGGGAATGCTTTGCGGAGCCTAGAAATGGGCTCTACCTCAAGAAGTATTACTCATAGGTAGATCACCATGGGTAAATTTTTGTAACATATGTATAGTCTTTGTACTATTACTTTTTAGTTTCTTTTAAGTGTTATGGACGTGTCATTGATGTTATCTTTCGTCAATATGGTAGATGTCAAGAGATTCTGAGGTGTTCATTGGGTATGTAGACGGTGCTAGTCTTCACACTCAGAGGCTTGCCTCCACAGCTTGGGTAATCTTTACACCTCAGGGCCAGTTATTATCTTCCAGAGGTATATGCTTAGGTGACACCACAAATAATGTCGCCGAGTATAGTGTAGTTATTGAGTTGCTTCGTGATGCCTTGTCATTGGGTATCTCTCATCTCTGGGCCTATCTCAACACTCAACTGGTTGTGTCTCAGCTAAACAGAGTATACCGAGTTCATGATCCAGCCTTACACGGATGATTCCTTAGGGTACGTCTCTTCGAATGAAACTTTGATTATATTACATATTTTCATGTTCCTAAGAGATTAAACCAAATTACAGATACTCTAGCTAATCAAATTTTAGATTGGCATCTTCATACATATGAAAGAACATTCACATAAGCATGTAAATACATTTTTTCACACGTTATCCATAAGACACAAAAGATCAAAAAAACCATATATAACATCATAAAATAACCAGAGTACACAGATGGATGCAAGCACCTCAAAAAAGGGACTAATAATGAGTCACAGGGCTTATGCCCTCAAAAAATATATACAAGTAGTGATCGTGGCACGTAAAAAGTCTAAATAGGTTTAGGGCCTATGGGCCTTATTGTAATAGTCCACAACATGGGCTAAACGCCTAAACAATTAGACCCATGTTCGAGGTGCCCCCACTACATGAGGTTGCATGGATGGTGGCAGGTCCTCTATCTCTGCCATCGGGACTGTGTGAGTGAGTGCAGTGAAGTTCCATTCAACTCATCTAAGGAACCTCTCAGCCTCCCTGGCTAAGAGGTTCCCTGCTACTGTTGGTCCCCCAACGGTGGTAGCTGCGGATTCTGGCCGAGGACGACGCCTGTTCCGTGCATAATCGGCAGGTCCCACGGGTCCCACATCTGCATGCAATAAACGTATACCCGTCAAATACTCTGGCATATAAAAAAAAATGATATATATAACAAAAATGACATAAAAATTACATATACAAACAAAAAATACCACAAATGTGGAGACTTTCTCCCATCGCTCCTCACCAAGAGGCACGGGTATCTCAGGATCTCTAGAAAAGTCTATCCCTGCATATGGGTAATCCTCGATCATAGGGATATGCCATGACAGCCACACAAAAAAGTCGTCATCAAAGGACTCATTGGTCCTTCCACCACCCTGTCGTGGCAGTAATATTGCCCATTTACATATAGCAGGAAAAGAGGACTGATGTCCTCATACCACTTCCCGAGGACTAAAGCTCGGAACTCTCTCAAAGAAGAATGAACACAAAATCATCCCGAACCCGAAGTTCTTCTGTGTCTGTTGCTGGCAATCTGTCAATTGCCTCTTCATACACTCAAGTAGTTTGGTACTCCATTCAAAAATTTGTGCATTCAAGCACTGGATAGCACAGTTCATCTGTGCGCGAGACGCCTGATGCAAGGCTGTAAAACTAGTAATCCACCCAATAAGCAATAATATCGCTTGCAGCGATAGGTCAGTGATCTTACTTATGGGCACCTAGGAGCTCAAATGGTTCATCCCAGCCTCACAATGTAGGGCTATCAGTTCCGATATGTTAAGCAGCCCCACTGGAAACGTCCTAAAATTGACTGGTTCCCCTCTCCTTGAGAGGCCAGTCAAAAAATAGATATCCTCGATGGTGGGCACCAGTGATTTCCCCTCTAGCATAAAGGCCTCTACATCAAGGTGCCAATAGTCAATCAAGGCATTCAGTAGCCTCGGTTTCACTCGCATAAATGGACACAGGAAGAACTTAAGCAAAGCACATTGCATCAATGTGGCCACGACATTCGGATCTCCCGCAACCAACTCACTGATTGTTTCATGCTCCTTTTCCCTCCAGTGGACATACATCTTGCCAACACAAAAAAGTTCAGGAGGTTTAGTAAAGGCTGTTTGGTTCTTTTATCTTCAAAAGGGGGGTCCAAGCGGGTTGTCTAAGTGACAATCGCATGTACATGTGGGTAGGTTTTACTCTGCTCGAGTGTACACGCAGCCTGTCCAGAGACAGCCCGCGTGGACCAAGAGCCAACCTTTTAAAGGTCAACGCCCACCCAAAAAACAAACTTAAAAGATAAATTGAAGAATTGAATAGCTAGATAGGGGAGTTTTTACTTACTTGGTCCAAGCGAAAGTTTGTTTCGTCCACTGTAGCTCCCGGAATCACTGTTTTTAGCAAAGGGGGTCTTTTGGCTCCATAGTCAATTTCCAAATCAGCAATGGTGATAATGAGCTGCCAGCTTCTATTTATAGACTTTTTGGCCTCCTTTTGTCACTTTTTTGGCCTCCCTTATCAGTTTCTTTATACCAAAAACCATTTAGAGTGATTCAAGAGTTATATGGGAGGGATTTGATCGGGTATTGGGACACATTTTTTTTTTTGAGTTTTGAGAAAATTTTGACGGTCCATGAAAATTTTTCCAAGAATAAACTTGAGTATATAGGTTAGGTTACTGCCCCGAATTTTGTGTCTCATTGTCTTTTTCCTCTGCCATAGGATCGATCCCATCAAGTTGTAACATGGAGTCATCATATTTGCTTTATAAGTGTTGCAACTTGGCGATAGAGCTTACCAGAACATGGATGCCCTAGGTAGGTCCTGGTTGCATTATCGTGTCTATGTCGTCTCTGACACACTATAGGCTCGAGAGTCCTTATATTCTTTCCGGAATATGAGTTTGAGCATCATTTGCATGATTCTTCTTCACTCTTGATCTCACCCTCAGGACTCCCAAAAAATAACGGGTCTCCTTTTAATCCCTTTTCAGACCCTCTAAACATGAAAATATTGTCGAGAAATCTTGTGGCCTTTCACGCTCGTTAAACTGAAATTTGAAGTCACATCTGTCTGACAGTAGTTTACCCCTTTTTCGGTCCAGATAGTCAACTGTACGAACAAAGGTATACTCTATGGAAATTCAGCTCTATAGAAGAGTACTCTTGGGTATAATTTTATCCCTTTTTCGGGCCTGAGGGACTAAACTTACGAAGAAGGAACCCCCACAGAGTCCATAGTTAAGCTCTTTTCAGACTCCCTAAAATTGAAAAGATTGTTGAGTGACCTTATTCTTTCACACTCGTTAAAATTGGTCCAGAAGAACATTCCTAACGGAGTCCATAGTTAAGATTTTTTCAGACTCCTTAAAACCAAAAAAATAGCTGAGTGATCTTGTCCTTGTCACACTCGTTAAAATGGTTTTGAATCGACATCTAATCGGTGCTAGTTTACCCCTTTTTTGAATTGACTAGACTATCTTCGAAAAAGGTACCCCAATGGAGTCTCCTTCTATGTTTTTTCAGACTCTCTAAATATGAAAAACCACCGATCTTACCTTCTATGGGCTCGTTAAACTTACATCGAAGGACGTTACCATTGTGTGTTTTGTTAACCGCGTTTGCATACCTTATAGGCCAGCCTTGTAATAGTTTGCTTCTGCGTCTTCACACCTTTGGCCTTCGGAGGATTTTTCCCGAGTGTCTTTCTACTAGAACATCAGTCTTGTCCTTGTGTCTTGAACTTGTATGTTTGTGACACTCGTTCCTCCTTTGTAACTTAATATTCCTTTATTCTTTTTCCACAATTATTGAAAAGAACAAAAAAATCAAATATACCCCAAAAAGAGGAAAGGAAAAGTATCTTCTTTATTGGCAGCATAATGAGTCGCCCTTGGATAAAGCACATCTGTCTGTTTGTTCATCAGACTATGGGATGTAGTACGACCTTAGGAATCATTTTATCGCTATATAGAGTTGTGTCCACCACCGTTTAGTTATCCTTCCAAAAATATGGAGAGTTTGCATCACCTCCTGCTTCGTAGACTTATGATTAACATACATGCTGCCTGAGTCTCATCATTTGTCGTGCTATTATCCAAGGGAATTTTATCACCAAACTTGAGTCGGCCCCTCTGCAATATGTCTCTTGTCCTCATGCCCAGCCATCTTGAAACATCCAATCAAGTCCTTGTTCGAAATCACTGAAGCCTTCAGTCTGATCATCAAGATTATCAAGTCCATGACCGACGAGCCGTCGAAGACCTCTGGGTAGTGTTGTCGTACACTCATATTACACTCCTACCCGATTTTTGAAGATTTTGAAGTTGTTGCTCGAGCTCTGAAGATCTCATCTCTAGCCATTAGGCCAAATCAACTTCTGGAAGATGAATACTCTATATGTATATCTTTTTGATTTCGAGATGTAGCTCCGCTGTGTATTGTTCACAGCTACCCTTTATAGTTATTTGACATGGATCCACAGTGTATTTGATTGGTAGCCATGGTTCTATTTTATCCTGAGCATGGGTATGCCCGCCTCGGTGAGACATTTGTTATTTTGCAGATGGCACCTCCCGGTTCCTGATCCTTGGGCTCAATCATTCGGCACATCAGTAAAGATTGGTAATGTATTTCGGCCATCAGATGCTATTTTGACCTCACACATTAGGGGGCATCTGTTATAACCCTAAATTGCACCACACATGCTTACCGAGAATCAAGCCAACTCATATCCGTTTTTTGCCAAAACACTGCTAAACAACTCTTTGAAAATCCTCTTGAATAAAGGCCCACATGCCCTAATCCATTACTGCATGCGTGTACACGCTGGCTGACCCAAAACAACCCACATGGACTGACAAAAGAATGAAAAAAGGAAATTTGCCAACAGAACAAAAATCTATGGGTGAGTTAACTGAAACTCCCGGCCATGCATGGCCGAGGGTTCGTCCAAATACCTAGCTCCTTCTAGCCTATAAAAGAAGGGGTAGGGGTCCCATTTGGAGGAAGAGAAATATAGCAAAGAAACTCTGCCCATTTACATATTCCCATTGTCCCAACCCTTTAGCCTTTCCTTGTGCCAAAGGAGATTCAAAGCAAAGCAGTTGAAGGACAGAAGAAGAGGGCCCATGATCAGGTTCAAGGAGTGGTGACCGGTCTCAACTTTTGTAAGTTGACTCATTCGAAGTAATAAAGAAAATGCTTTTCCCATCCCAATTCATGAACTGTTTATAGTTTGATCAGTATATGTTTGATTTCTAACCCATTAGTATATAAGTAGTATGCATGCATAGTTGTTGCTCGTCTTGAATGCAGGTCAGATCTGGAAGGAATATTGCGAACAAGTAATCAAGCACAACGGAGGATCGACATCAAACGTCGGTAATGCGGTAGGTTGATCTTTCCATGCATTTACTAAGAAAAGGGGATTTAAATCTAGGAATGAAGGTAGAAAGTAATTTTTGTTCGATCATATCTGCATGCAAAGTCTGAACTCTATTTGCTAGTCCGTAGGGTGTTTTTCCCCAACAACAGGAGCACTCCTATATCCATTTCAGTGTATAAAATGGTTCTCGTAGTTCATGTCTTTCAGTATTTTGTACATGGTTGAGGCATATTAATGTTGTATGGTGGCATATGCATTAGGGACATAGATTGGTTCTTTGAGATACTTCTCTTATGATATGGTACATATTTTCATATGGTTGATGGTATGGTACAAGTTACACTTGGTTGATTCTATAGATCGTGATTCATTATTCCTTATTGATGTATATTTGGTTCATTATTGATGCATGGGACAGTATGTATGTTGGTATACAGTTGATGTATTGTATGTAACAAGTTTAGTTGGTTCATGAGAGATACAGGTTGATGTGATAGTGATATAGACCATGATAGAGACACAAACAATGACGGTAATAGAGTAGAGACAGTGACAGAGACATAGATAGTGATAGAGACAGTAACAGTGATAGAGTAGTGAAAGTGAAAGTGACATTGGTTGAGTATGTGATAGTTGGTCTACATTTATATTTCAGGGAGGCGGGACGGGGCAAGGAAATGTGGTTGTAGCCACCTTTCAGTTGTAGACAGAAAACTTAGGGGGTTGTATCCTCCTTCTGGATTGAGCTAGAGAATCATAGAGTTGTAGCTTCATTTAGTTTGGAGCCTAAAAATAGAGGGTTGGAGCCTCCTTCGAGTTGTAACTAGAGAATCAAAAGTTGGTGCTTCCAATAAATTTTTTATTTTGATAAATATGTAAGAAAATAATTATGTGGTTTTCTCCCATTCGGGTTTCCACGTAAATTATGGTGTACCATGTATCTATTGTGATGCGATGTTGTTTATGATTATACTACTGACAATCTGTTGAATGGTAAAGATAGGTTGTTGAATATTGTTGAAGTATAAACTATGGTAAAAAGAAATATGATTTCTCATTACTGATTCACCCCACCAATAATAATCCAAAAACATCTTGCAAATAAGACAGGGGGAGATAACTTGTCATAGAAATATTGGGAGAGAAAGAAAAAATCGAGTAGAGAAAGTTCAGAAGAAAGAAGAAAGGGGGAGAGAAACCTTTAGGGGGGATTACCCTTTTCCATTGATTTCAAAGTGGGAGAGAAAGAGCAAAAAAATTAAGATAGAGGGATCACATGAATATAGGGGGAGCAATGGCCACACGGGGAGTATGATTGTTTCCAACAATGACAAAGGGGAGATTGTTGGAAAATTCATTGTCATTGATGTCAACCCTAGAACAAGTCTATAATCCTATAGAAGTGATGGGTGTATTTGAAGAAGTCTCCAAAGTGGTCACCTTATGGCATAGGTTTAAGCATAGCCCTCACAAGAAGGAACTTTGAAGAAATATACAAGAATACTTGGAAATATAGTTAAGTGGTTAAGTGGTTAGGAAGCCCTAGAGGTGTGGTCATGAATCCTAAAGTTGATTGAACAAAAAGAGTATGAAGGAAATTTCAAATGCATGAGAAACATCCATTGATTGATATTCCTCGTCAAGCCATATCCAATGGTAGGTGGATCACCATGTGGTTCCTCACAGTTGATTAGCTATTCCCTCTTAAATATGAAGCCTTGAAGTATGGTCAAGAACATGATCTAAGGTCAAGAATTTATAAGTTGGACCTAAAGTCGAGTAAAGGAGAAAACATTGTTTCAAACAAGAAGTTACAAGTCAACTCAAGGTAAGGTAAAGAAGGTACTTGGGAGGGTATAGATAAACATCAATAACCTCTCATTTTCTTTAGTCATTCTTGTGATCTCTTAGGACAATCTTGGCAATGAATTTTAGAGGGAAGATGAAGTGAATAAGGGAGAAATTCTAAGGGAAAAGTAAGTCTTGCGATGATGTGTTCTAAGGTATGTTCTTTAAGTGTCATCTTGCCATTTTTTCTATAAACTTTTTTCTAGAATGATTCAGAGAAACTTTGAGGCTATTGTGAATACATATCAAGGTAATTGTGTTATGGATTTCATTGTCTGAGTTGTTGTACATTTGGTGATACATTCTGTGGAAGATAAGGTTTTTGACTAGTCCTGTAACTAATCTCAAACAAGTGTTTCGGGAAAACCAGTCATAACTTCTTCATAGAGGATCCAAATTCTGTCAGACCAATTCAAATGGAAAGATTACAACCTGTAGTATTTTTTATGTGATTTTTAGAATTAGATATCAAATATTGAGTGTGAATCATGCTATACACGTTTTCTCTCCAGAATAGGTCAGAATTCAGGAAGGTCTGCCATTTTTTTCTATATATATATATATTTAGTGACGTATCAAGGAGAAAAACTTGGATTAATTTTAGAGAAGATATCAAATAATATTGGGTACAAGTTTCAAACCTTGATTCATTACAGGTACAGAGTTATACTTGTTGGAATTTAGGGTTTGTGACTAATCCAAAAACTACTCCCAAACATGTGTTTGAGATAAATTTAATAAGTGTTGTTGGGGTTTATATGTGAACCCATGTGGACCTAGGTTGATGATGTCTGTATAGATTTAATGATCTTGATGTATCATTTGTGGTGGATCTTCTATTGTACTATGTTGGCATTGATGTCAAAGGAGTGATTTCAAAGAGTTGATGTCAAGTATTGTCATAGTGATGTGTTTGTATCATTGATATATTTATTATTAGTTATATCGTCATTGATGTAACTTTTGTCAAAGGGTTTATGTCAAGTGGTGTCATAATGATGTGTTGATATTAAAGGGATTTGTATCATTGATTTCATGTCATGGTTGATAGGAAGAACCAAATGGATAAAATCCAAAGTGGTCCCCTTATGGTGAAATCCCTCATGGGAAGATGCTCTTAGATAAATTTCTCAAAGTGGTCCCCTTATGGTGAAATCTCTCAAGGGAAGACACTTTGTGAATTCCAAATAGTTAGGTGGTTGAGTATCCCAACAATGTGATTAGGGAACCCAAGTTTAATTGAGGATTTATGCGACATTCCACATATCACTAGAAATAGCATGACATATACTATCCATATGGAATAGTTTCTCCTGCAAATTCACTGATATTCATTACATTATTCCTCAATTAAAATTGGGTTACCTAACCACATTATTGGGATACTCAACCAAATAACCATTTGGACTTCACAAAGTGTCTTCCCGTGAGGGTTTTCACCATAAGGGGACAACTTTGAGAACTTTATCCAAGAGTGTCTTCCTGTGAGGGATTTCACCATAAGGGGGCCACTTTGGAGTTTATCCATTTGGTTCTTCCAATCAACCATGACATGACATCAATGATACAACTCCTTTTAATATCAACACATCATTATGACACTACTTGACATCAACCCTTTGACAACAATTACATCAATGACCATATAACCAATAATCAATTTATCAATGATACAAACACATCACTATGACAATATTTGACATCAACTCTTTGAAATAAATCCTTTGACATAAATAAAAACATAGTACAACAATATACCCCTTTGGCATTGATGTAAACACCAACATTGATGTCAAGACCAATCATCAATGGCAACACTTGGACATGGAAATTCTCATGCTCCCTTTGTGATCATTGCTCCTCATCAATTTTCATATTGCCACATCAATGTGACATTATCTCTCCCCCTTTGAAATCAATGGAAAAGGGTATTTCTCTCCTTGGGGTTGCTCTCCCTACTCGAACTCTCCTTGGGGTTGCTCCCCCTTTTTGGATACGTTTGAGCTTCCTCTAAATAATATCTCCCTCTTTGGACAAGGGATGTCACTTTGATGCAATGTTGATGGCATGACTGCTAGTCATCTCTCCTCCTAGAATTATGTTGTTTCAACCAATCATGGGAAGAAGAATAACTCCCCTTGTGGGTATGTTTCCCCCTATCTTCTCTTCAATATGAACAATATGCTACCACTGCAATATGCTCCTGCTGCAAATGTTATTTCTCAATCATAACATAGATCAACTACTCAAGAATGATATACTCTTCCTATGACGATCCTTGGACATGTCCATACATTAAAAGTATGCCACACCATACACCATGAATCAAAAGATATGTCAACAATGAATAGAGAATCATGAATAAAACATCAACCATGCACATCTTGTGCCATACTATGTGCCAACCATGCACAACACCCATGTACAAAAACCATGTACATCAATACCATACAATATACCATAAGAAATCATCAATGGAGTGTATCAACCATATTCCAAGAACATGTGCCAACTGTGTACCAACCATATGCCTCTACCAACATGCCAAGCATGTGCCTCAAACAAGTGTCATATCACTCATGATATGCCTCTACCATGAACCAAGTTCCACAACCATGTATCTCAACCATCAATATATCAACCAATCATCTCAACTATATCATCCCATACATCATGTACCAATGAAAGTATATAATCATGAAGACCTACAACAAACCATGTCAGACCCTCCAAAACAGAGTTATACCATCAAATCATGCCGCAAATCATCTGTACAGTCCTCTTCTTGAGTATTTTTTCACAGGTACTTGGATTGTTCCATGGATAGCTCACGTATGTATGTGAAATTTCTATAGGTCACCTCATGTAAGTACATGACTTCTCCCACAGGAGCCCGTGTATGCTTCAGAAAGAGTGAAGCTTTCTTCATTATTTAATTTTTCATTCATGTCTAGTTGTCCAGTCTTCTTCATCCACTTCTAAGAGTGTATTGTACTCTAATCTTCCATCCTTTCAACCTTGTATTCCTTCCAAGTTACATGTTCTCTTCTTTCCATTCTATATGAAGCACTCCTCATTGACTGTCTCCTTGAATTCCAACAATCTTGAGCTTTGTGGCCAAACTCACTGCAATTGTAACATCTCATTGTGTGAAAATGAGAAGCAATGTGTCCCACTTGATTAAATCCCCAACATCTTAGGATGTTATGGTGTCTTCCAACATCTTGCCTTGAATAATGTATGCAATCCAAAGCTTTGTGACCATATTCATTACATGAGAAGCAGTGACCATGAAAAACATTTTCATACCTTTGATTTGGTGTCCACCTTGAAGGTGTCTGTCTTCTGAATTTGCTTTGAGGTGTAAACATGGCTTCTTGTTGTCTTCTTTTCTCTATTCTTCTAAAGGTTTCCTTTCTTTGTGTACGTTCTTGACTTGTAGCTTTGTTTCCACTTTTTGAGAATGAAGGACTTAATTCATTCTTCTTAGAAGTGCTAGAATATTCCTTGTTGTATCCAAGATTGTTGAACTATTCATGAACTTGATGTGAGTTTTTGACTTCTCTACTTTCTTTTTGAGATAAAAAAATTCAACTTCCAACTTATTTCATGACTCTTCCATTTCATTTACTTGATTATTCAATAGTTCCTCTATCCTTTTGGCTTCTTCAATTTGGGTCTTCATATTGACATTAAATTCAAGACTTTTTCTAAGCTCATCATCTACCTTCTTCTTGAATGATTATTTCATTCTTTAGTCTTTTGATCTCTTCTTCTTTTTCTTCTAATTGAGTCTTTTTACTTTCTTCTTGGTCTTTGTGCATTTACTTTAGTTCCATGATATGATTTGTATACTTTTCTAGGACTTCATTAATAAATTTTTCAAGATACTCAGAAGAAAGAATAATGTCCTATTTACATGCTAACATCACCTAACTCAGATAAAAAAAAAATTTAAAACTTCAACAACTCTTCTTCTTCATCTACAAAAAAATTCTACTATATCTTCTTCTTCATCTATAAGAGAACATTCAACTTCACTAGGAGTATTGAAATTAGAAGATTTTGGAGAGTCTTTAGCTTCATTGTCCTTGATGGATTTTTTTTTTTTGTCTTGATATACCTTCTCTAGATTTAGCCATATCTCCTTGGCAGAAGTACATTGTCCCATGCTTTCTTTGACAGCTCTTGAGAGTCCATTGAAAATGGTCTTGAGAGCTAATGCATCATTATTATTTTCTTCCTTTTGAGCTGCAAACTTTGACTTGTTCTTCAAGGGAGTTGATCCACCAATAACTACTTTCCAAACACTTGCTCCTTTTTCCTTCAAATATCCTTTCATTTCTATTCTCCATGCTGAATAATCTATCTCATAAAAAATTGGAACTTCATCATACATTTTTTTCCATGGATCTCCTCCAAGCTTGTTAATTCTTATAG